>VZZY01024306.1:0-80571 GCA_013400335.1 Eurystomus gularis
CTGGACACAATACTCCAGGTGATATCAAAATTTTTGAGGAAATCTGCCTTTCTTTCATCCATGGACTGAAATCAGGATTAAGTCTGTTGAAGACAGTAAAAATACTTCACTGTGATAGCAGAGAGCTATGAGAATTAAATTTGTAAAATTTCCACAGTTTCTGGTATGAGTCCGAGCAGCACCTGGAGGGCCACATCACAAGGGACAGTTTTATTTGGGGAGTTTTCCTTGCATTAAAATGGATTTTGCTTACACACAAAAAAGTCTTACCAGTTGTACCAGCACAGTTACACTGGTGTTACTAACATAATCTAACTCATTATGTTATTGTTACGATAATATTGAATTAACAAATGGTGCAAGAATTCTGGGCATGACATGTGCTGAATCTTGAAAACACCACTAGATGGAGATGTTTTCTCACGTTGTCCTCATCACGGTCTCTAACTGAGAGTTAGAGACCTGCCCTGAAATTTCGTATTAATTTTCATTTTTGATGACTGCACCTTAAGAAGGGAAAATGAGTTCAAGTAACTTTCATGTATAATCAAGCCTCATGTGCTTGAAATGTTTGCCTATGACAATGAACTTAAGAATTAATGAAGTCTAATGTTTAGACTGAGAGGAATGCATAGATGTTGTACGAGCAGGCAGAAAAGGTTGGAAGACTATCTGGGGCCTCCATTCTTTTGTTTGACAAGTTTATTACTTATTTAGGTTATGTCACACAATGAAAAAAAAAGCTTTTAGCCATATTTCTTATCCACAAAACAATTTTCAGCTCCAGAGTATTTAAATGCCTTCAACTCCAAGGAAACAACTCCAAACATTATATTTATGGTATGTTCAGTCAATGCTGAAGAGACAGCATCTATTGTCTTTCTACCCTCTTCAAGATGCGATATAATTGCAAGGACAGAGGCTGATTTAGAAGCAGCTGAACAACGAAATCAAATAGGCAAATCCAGAAAGACGTGCCGTTCAGATGAAGCTGGAGAAAAAATTTGATCACTGAAGAAGTTGCAAAAACTTGTTAAAATAGATTTATTAGATTGCATTTTGGGTCAAAACAACGTTATTTAAAAACACAAATACTTTTGCAAAGTACAAGTTTAATATTTCCTATGCATATTTATAATTTGTAATAAATGTTGCATGATACAAGTGGTGATTTTCTGAATCAAGTATTTTTTCAAAATTTTCATTGCTGGCATTCAAAAATAGATTGATTCTTAAAAATGATGTTTGTATTCAAGTTCTGAAAATTTTGTTCAAACACAGCTATTCACACATCTGTTTTCTCTTCATTCCTGTATCTGTGGGGAATAATTGCAATTATGATAGCTCTCTATAAAAGCTATTACAGTTAGAGTTGTCATCCTATGACACCTTGCAGCTGGGACCTGAATGGACATTGGGGCAATGTATTTTGTTCCCCTTACCCTTTTCTTACATTGTGCTATAACTGCTGCTGCTACCTGCACAGCACTTGGGTGATAAATAGTGATTGCAGTCTCCAGTAGCCTTGAGAGGTCAGGGACAGGGCTCATTTTCTAGGTCTTCTGAATCCTTCACTATTTCCTGGCTCCAACAAAATTATTCTGGTTAGCTGTACAGCTGCCCTGGCCACCCATTCTCACTCAGACTGTCCACAAATGCATTACAAAGAGAATGTAGACAGACCAGGAACAAAAAGAAAAATTTTAAAAATCACAGTGAACCTGAGAATGGGACTACTTTCTTATGGGTTTGGGTTTTCTAGGGGCTCTGGGTGTTTTTCTTCATATATTGGTGACCCAAAATTGTGGCTTTTGAGAAATAAGAATTCTCATATGAGGCTAACAAAATCTTTGCTCCCCAGAAGTTGTTTTGATCATTCATGTTACAGACTATATCAAACTATAAGCAATTTCTAAAGCTTTAAAGCTTCTAATTGGTAAACAGAAAGAGAAATATAAATACATAAATATATTTGTACCTTTGTCTTAATAAGCAGAAAAACAGAGAACATGGTATTACCCCTACTCTGTGCAGCTTTTTATTGTTTCTTCTAAACCAGTTAACATGAATGTATATTCCAGACATCTCTGTCAGGGCCTTTTTATGCCAATAATGAGAAATGAGTGTGTGTATCTAACCACAGTTGAAGAAATCATCTGCAAAATGTTGATGGCTCAGTAGCAAATTGGATGTGTAGAAAGTGAATCTGTTTGAATAAATACAGAAAAAGGTTTTATTCAGTAGCAGAGATAAAAAGCAGTATTTTCCAACATAGTTAGGGGATTTAGAAGCCTACTTTCACTGAATAAAAAAAAAACCCAACAAAACAAAGCAGAAACTCTGATTACTGAAGGACTTTGGCTAAGTTTACCTTTTGAAATTCCCTCATTCTCATAGTGATTTTTTTTTTCTTGTATAGTCTATTATATTAAAAGATCTGAAATAGAAAACCAAACCAAAACGGAAACAAGAACTATACACTTGCTTATTTGTAATTTCTCTGAATTCAGTTAAATACTAAGCTACTAAAACCCTTTCTTGTGATGTGCTGTCCTAAATCAAGGATTCCTGCTGAGTCAGAAGGCACACAGTTTATAAATCAGACCATAAACATGGGTAAGTAATTCTGGGCAATATATAAATACTCTGGAGTTAGCACATTGAAACAGAAGCTTTAAAAGTAAACCTTTATAAATCAACTCCCTAAATCAAAGAGAAAACAATGATTTTTCTTGTCTTATAGGCTAGGGAAAGTTACTCCCCAAGCAACTTGTACAGATAAAGGCTGTTCTTAATACAAGTTGATGTATTTATGTATGGAGAAACTACAGACCAAAGTTAAGCAAGAAACATAAAATCTCTAAGTACCAATCCACAAACATTTTGACACCAAATAGTTTAACAGTTGGATAATTCAGAAGAATGTTTGGAAAAATACAAGGTAAGGAATGACCACACAGCAAACGACAGTCAGCAAAGGGGCTTTCATCTGTTATAAATTGTGCACAATTTAATTAGAGAAAAGTCATTAGGCTTAAAGTGAGCATTTCCTACCAGTTTACACAATGTATCTTTTACGCACTTATTAAACTTTCACCACCAAGGACTACACATTCATCCCTTGTTGGGAAACTTGTTTGTAGGTATTTAAGTATACATTTGTGCTGTGAGTTAAGCTCTGACTTTGCAGGGTCTGGTATGGCTTTTATTTCATTACAATTCAGACAGTGTTTCAAGGACCATGCTGGTAAATGAGGTGTTAGCATTCAGACGGAACATAAAAGTGAACATTTTACCATAACAGTAACAGTACTTTGTAGATTATTTTCTTCTCCAATTTTAATAATCTTTCTGAAACTCTCAGTTCCCCAAGGCCAGAAATGTCTCCTTAAAGTAGCCAGATTTCCACCCATTACTAAAGTCAATATCTAATGAGGATATATGCACAGTGAATAAGGACAGTTTATGATAAAATGATACAACTACTAATCAGTAACAGGAAAACCATATTTTTTAAAAAGATCTAACAAAAGAAAATCTTCTAATATTTCTTTATATTTTGCAGTGAGGAACTGGACAAGTGTTTTTTTTATTTTGGATTTCACTTCTAGGATTAACTCTGGCATTCTAGAAGCTGCACTATTCATAACAAGTGTATGTATATACATATCTATGTGCATATGTGTGTATATATATTTTTATATATAGCTGGCCGCACCAGGCCATGCATTAACAGACCAATCTGTTGAAACAATACAAAACTTTTCAATTCTATTTATGTTATACATCAAATTTTATCTTGAGTATGAATTACAGCCTTTCTGCAATTTCCAGATGTAACTTCTTTCTTTCAAAACTAGTGATGAACCAGGTCTAAGCTTCATTTAAGACTGCATTTTCATCAAGGACCTGCCAAGGCTGTCGTGCTTGTCAGAGGCCAGGCACAAAACGGAGCCCAGAAGGAACCGTATGAGACCAGAGGACAGAGTATATTCATTTGAGTGTATCTGGCTGCTGCATGACCCTCCAGAGAAGATTAATTGAATCTGGAATCTGACTATCTTTTGGAAAAAAAGACAACCTGCAAATCCTTCCTCTTCAATAATGATTTTGCTATAACTGGTGCTACATGCACAATATAAATCACATCTCCGCTATATTTTTCTGTTGTTTTTTTTTTTAAAATCCTATTCCAACAGAGAATTTTGTATCCTAGTAAGGGAGAAGAGCAAGTGCGCAAGAAATCCCTTAGGGACTTTTCTACTACCCTCTTCTATATGGAGCAGAGGGTAGACATCCCTATATTAGAAACTCTTTTGTCTGTGTGCAAGCATGCACACGGGCACATATACAAAGGTTTATGTGAGTCAGAATTTAAGCTGTGTATTTAAATGTTGTATAGAATAATTTAATATGTGCATTGCATTTGAAGGCATGTTGAACGAAAGTGAATGTATGTATTAAATCATTAAGTGGTTTGATACTGTAGACATTTACTTAATTATCCCTAAACTGAAGCATGTCAAATACAGATTTTGGAATAAAGGTAAACTATGGAACATGAAACCACACTTTTAAATGTAAGAGCAGAAAACTTTTTTTTTTGCTTGAGGAATTGTTATTTTCAGTCTCTGCCAAAGAACTGTATGTAGCATGTAGAAATGACCAGCAGAAGACTCCTGAATTGGGGGAGGATTTCCTCATGGTATATCCAGCTCACAGCTCCTCTTTGGACAAATGTTTGGCTGATTACTTCAAAATATTGCTTCGTTCAGCAGATCAGGAGATGCTGAGCTAGCCAGCTCATACTGAGATTGGGTCAAATCTCTTGTAGATTAAGGAAAAGACAGTTCTGAATAATGACATGAAGTATCCAAAAAGAGTGCTTTGGAACAAAGGTATAACAGAAACTAGTGAAATCAGATGAAGACATTTTTCTTATTATGATCTCATCAGGATATTGAGAGTTCTGTGTGGCACCAAATACTAGTGCAACAATTGTCTGTGTTTCTGTCTCGTTCCCTCGCTTGTAGCTGACTTGCCCACACTGGCTAACCTAAACAGGGCCAGCACGTCATCAGAACAATTGACTACTAAATGTTTCCTCTACAGTGCAGGTGATTTTACTAGTCCTATATTCATTCCTTTTTCCTTACATTTATTACATATACATCGTTTTGTGCTGTTTCTTTGGACCACGGGTCGTGTTTTCTCATGTCCTTAAAAATGTGCATAGTGGAGTGTATTTCAGGTCTGACAAAAGATTTTGGACCCCTTCTTCATACAAATAATGCTGATCAATTAATTTTTTGTGGTACAAGATTGTAAATTAACTTTTTATCTCTGCATCTGTTTGTGTAATTTCTCCTATGTAATATGACATATAGTTATTCTCATAGCTATACAAGAAGTCTCTCTTTTTTACTTGTTTCAAATAAATACAAAACCAGATAAATTCTTATCTTTTATTAAAGAAAGTAAAGAAACATTGGCAATCCCTGAGAAATAAAAAGAAAACATCCTTTAAATCGTGATGTTAGCCTGTGTCATTGAATGATTTATGACAAAGATAATTCATTTCTGGAAACTGTGAACCCATTTAAATCTTCTGAGTTTCCACTGTCCTGCTGGAACTGGCCTATTAACGTTCCTGCTCCTCTGAAGTCCTTTGGAGCAATCTCCAGACGGAGTCTGATTGACTCTTCTGTCGCCTAGGTCAAGCCCTCCTCTCTAACTGTACTGGCTAGACTGTTATATGTCACAAAAAAATGGTGAACGAGGGGTGGAAAGATGAAATCAAGCTTAGGAAGCAGAAGGATATAGAAAATTCATATCATGCTGGTGAATGCTATCCACCATTTGAAGAAGTATATATGATGTGCCCGCAACATCTTTTTTATCAAAAAACCTTTTAATATTTTCTCTGTTATTAACAGGATCCAAATTATTCTCTGCAGATTGTCCAAGCCTTAGTTTTCCTTTTGAACATACAAAAAAGATCACCTTTTAACAAGACTATACATCTCCAGACTGGTATTTAAACCCTGTAGTTCTGGTGGAGCTGAACTACAGAGGACTTTTTTTGTCTGAAGTTGTTTTTGGACCTGCCTTAGACACAAGTTAATGCCAAAATGGATGGATCCACATAAAAATTAGTGTGTTAATATGTCATCTCATAATGAGATGACAATCTATGAAGAGCTTAAATCAATGGGTTTCTGAGAAAAAGAAAGGCTCTGCTGAAATGGTTAATTCCTCTTCTGCATAGGATGAATAAGGATTTCAAAGCAGGGATTCTTCTCATACGTATTTAAAGATCACTATCTGGTCTGAGATGTAAAGGTTTGAGGCCCTTTCCCCTAATCAGCCTTTATTCAAAAAAACAGCCTCAATGTCCTAAATCCAAGATGAAGGCAAAGAAAAGGCATAAAAAGATTAAGAGGAGAAAACAAGAACTGTGTAACTCCAGCTAGAATTCCAATGTAGCAGAGATCTCCAGTAAATATTGCCAACATTATATTTCCACTTTATAGACTGGAATAGACATAGCAGGTATGTCAGGCAGCCAAGTTTCTGAGTGTTTATCTGAGATGAAAATGCAAACATTCTGGTATTCACCCTTCATCACCTAATATTCAAAATCTGCTGAATGCTATTGCAACCACTTAAATATATAGTACCATTGAAAACAAATGCAGATGAAATTAGACCCAGGTATTTCTGCTTAGTTAATTTATCTTTATGAAGAACAATCTATTTTAATGGAAACCAGTGGAAAGAATATCACCCATATACACAGGCCATGCCCTTCTAATGATTTTTACCAGCTGAAAGAGAATACAGAGTATGCAAGTTCTATCACTTTTAGAAGCTAAAATAGAGTACAATATAATATAGCAGAAAAAAAATACTTGATATGCTAGAATTTTCCCTTTATCATGAAAAGAAATGCCAAGAATAAGTAGTGGAGTTCATAAGACATTCAGGTTGCTATAAGTATATAGTTCATCAAAGAATGCTCGTAACAACCAAAGAGAAAGTAATTAGCCAAGCCCCCAACAGGATACTGGTAAATGCAACTGAAACATAATTTTATCCCATAGTCCGTCCTCTTCAAAATGTTCTGTTCCACAGGGAGGTTTTTTCCCTCTAAACTTGCTTCAACAGACAAGGGTGCTTTTTATGATTGCACCTATGTTATCAGTTGTATGTAACATTGATATGGTACCAGGTATCACAATGTAGAGAAGTGACAGTATAAGCAGGCATAAAAATGCGGGCTTTTTCAACAGAAGATGATCACGGAACCTTCACTGTAGATTGGCTTACATGGGAGCTAGAATGCTGTGGTGGTCATTTTGTGCTGGACTTTATAGGCAAGCACATTTTTTGTGGGTCTTCTGCCAAAACTGAATATATCTGATTTCTATGGGCCATGCTCTTGTCTGTCACTGTGTAGGGGAAATTTAGATATCAGGGCTACAGAAGAAGAGCTATAGAAAAGTAGGAATTGCATAAGAATCCACAGCATGGGACAGTGTAGAGAGTGACTTGTTCATCATTTCAGAAACAAAAGTGGGTGCCTTGAGAGTCTGAACGTGGTCTTATAACTTTTGGTTCGTTTTGTTATTTTGGGGTCAAGAACAACAGACTAAAATTATTTCAATTTATTAATGATGTTAAAGGACATTGACCTGAACTGGATAGGATATAGGATGAGAAAACATGGGAGGACAAAATGCATTAGAGTGATGCATGTACTACACAGTACATAGGCTTTTCAATAGTGATGAAAAAATCTCAGAAGATTTGGATAAACATAACTAAAAAGTTTGGATTGTTATCCTGATCTTATCTGAATCTTAAGACAGAGCTGGAAATCTCACAAGAATGGGCTTTCTCACAGTATTTCAGAAAGTCCCAGACAGATCATAAATACTCGTGGTATTTCAATAATTCTAGTTCCAGCCCTGGCTTTAACCTGGTAGCATAGAGAGACATGAAAATTAAGGGCAAGGGGGGAAGAAAAGTTAACCTTTTAAATATTAAGAATCCTAACATATCTAACTAAGGGAAGCAGTGGCTAAAAAGTCTCTTCCAAGGATGAACATAGTTAATGAAAGAGGAATTACTTAGTGGAGTAATAAAAAAATAAATAAAGAAAAAAGACTAGGTTAGGAAAAGCAAAATTTAAGAGAAAGATGGGTGAAAAGAACTTCCTGATAACATTCTCTGTTTAGTTGAAGAGCTTTGTCCCAAAGGAAATAGCAAAGGTCTTGTAGATTAGGAGCTTCAGGTCATAAACTCAAATCCTTTGAAGTTAACAAGGATCCCATGATATGGAAATGCAATACATATTAGTTGCTGAGCATAATCAGTGTTGCTTAGCAGCAGAGAAGCTAGACAGATGGCTTCCTTTAGAACAGACATAATTATATTGAATATTTCTCCCACAGCTTTTAGCAACAAAAGGTATGGTTTCAATGATTTCCAATCTAACCCTTTGCCTGGAGTCACTGACAGCTTTTTGAGCTCAAGGTTACTGTGTTCATTTCTAGTGGAATACAGTTACTTAGTTAATAGATGCTAGTTAGAAACTACTTAGCATTTTAACACAAAAAAAAAAAAAAAAGGTGGAAAGAGTATTTTACCAAACTTTTAATGCAGAATGATTTGAACAATCTGCAGGACCAGAGATTTTGAGGCTCTCAATTTAAGACCCCTGAAGTACTGAGGTTTTGACCTCTGCTCTGATACATGATTTTGGAGCCTCAAATTCCATGGAGTCGAAGAGGCTAGTTGGATTTACACTGCAGTCCAAAAGAGCTCAGACTAAGCTGGACCTGGGTTTGCCAACACGAACAGATGCAACGGTTAGCATTGAAGTTGTGCAGATGTCTGTAAATATTGCTACAAATGTGCTTTTCTTGACCCTTAGAAAAGCTGATTTCTGATCAGTTAACTGTGTGAAAGACACCACACAGTTTCAGCAGTTAACTTCCTTCACCCTTTCAAAGCTCCTGTAGGTAAGTAATAGTTCCATAGCATGTGTGTTTGTTATCCAAGGATATTCATTCAGTTAAAGGTGTAGCTGACTGGCAGCCAATTTACTGTTCTCGTTTCTTCATCACACAACTCAAGTCTGTCTCATTGTAAGTCAAACGAATTGCTTGTGGTGTGTTCTGCAGATGAATCAGCACTAGTGATCTTGCAGCTGGTTTGTATTTGACATGCAGGTACAGCATGTTTGCATGTAATTGCTAGCTGGCCAGCCAACAATGTATTTTTGGCGGGATTCTCAGGCAGATGTTTTACAGTCAGATAGTGGTCTTCATAAATTTAGCTGTCTATATTCCCTTCCAGGTTATTCTTATCTGCCATGTATAACTATGAGGGGCAGAGATATACTTGAGATACTATACCTACTATGAGTATGTTCATATGAAAAAAAAAAAACAAATCCATGAAGCTATACTCTAAAAGGCTTTGTGTCTTGTGTCACCCTTGTCTTTGTGCTACTGGGATGGTAGCACTTGGAAGATACTGTAGGTGATGGCTAATAAACACACAAATAAGTATTTTCCTTTAAAGCATTAATTCTATTCTCAAGTAATGATCTAGTTGCACCCTAAAATGGCAGCTTCTTGATAAATATGATCATCAGATGAATAATCAGATTTCCCGGTAAGAATACATAGTGAGGATAATGGGATACCTTAGACTAACAAGGGCCTGGATACATCATGCTGCCAATATTATATTGTTCTGGAGTTAGACAAATATGTTGTCTTTTATACTTCTACAGTGATCTTCAAGTGTGCTCAGAGAGGGAACCAAAAGCCAGTTTCATCTAATGTATCTTTAAATGTCTAAAAGCAATACATCTACTCTAGATTAGATAGCTAGTTCCTTTCTATAATCCATAAAAAGAGAATTTTCAAAGTGTGATTCACCCCATCTATGTGACATTTACTTCAGAAAAAATGAAAATATCCAGAGGTGCCTATATATCTTTATTCACACATATAATTTAGCTAGAACATGATCGTAGAGAGAACACTTCACTTTTCAAGCATCAAGTGTCTTCAGATACAGTGCCTTACTCAGCAGGTGGAGAGGATGGGTGTGAGAGAGTATCAGTCTGTTAAGCTGCATACAACATCAGGTTTGCTTTGCTTTTTAGTCACTGTAGTGTTTTTGCTGACTTTAAGTAATGGCAGAAGTGAAGTCACAGAGCGATAAATATAAATCTGACTCCTACTGTTAGTTCAAAACCAAAGATATATAGAGGGATTTTTTTTCCCCCCAATATATATTCTTTTCCTAACAACTTCTTCCCATTCTTGATTTGCAAATACCTTATAGAATAACAAGAATCATACCTTTGTTGCTGCAGTGGTTTCTTTAGAAGACACTCAGGCAGAGAAAACCTTAAGTTCTGTCACAATAAATCCTCATGCTTCTGTGGTTCCTGTCCTCCCCAGTGATTGATTTTCCCTGAAGTTGAAATGGGATAACTGATGCAGAGCATGTTTCTAATTTGTCTCATGTGAAAGTTTTGTGAGTATCAAGGTCAGCAGGACAGAAACATGTAGTTTCTGTCCTATATTTCCCATAGTACTTCAGATCACTACCAGTCTTCGAAAGGATGAATCGTTTGTTCAAAGTTAAAGTAAACCCCAAATGGTTGCTCGTTCTCTGGCAGCAGGTCATTTTACCTTGCTTTTTATTAAACTTTTCAGACAGACTTTTTACCTCTTTCCTTCTTCTATTAGTTTATTTGGAAATCTGGCAGCAATCTGAAAGACTTTCAAAAGTGATGTGATGGACGTGCAATCAGCCGTTAAAGCAGTGCCTTGCATATCTGTGGTAGCAAGAGCATGACCCTGTATTTGTTGGCCTGTTTTAGATCATACATCACTTTGCTGTGTAAAATTTCAGAGAAATCCAAAATAGTTTTTATTGAGGGTTTGTTTTTTTTTTAAGTGGTCAATTCGACACGTGAATTTGGAAAGATATGTCTTCACCTCCCCGAACTACACTATTAATAGACAGATAAAATCTGGAATATTCTTATTTCATACAGTTATACGCTCTCTGCTATACTGTTTTTATTTTTATGACCTGCTCTTGCCAAGGTTCAAACAAGCTACAGGCAATTGAAATAAGAATACTGTATTTTAGTCACCTTTGAAATACTCTTGTCATTTTGCAAGTTCATGGAAATATTTTCCAGAGAGACAAAACCAATATCTTTGGTATTTTACAGAGGTAGAAAACCATTGAACACTCATATTTTTCATGTCCCTTGTATCAGAAATTTCAGACAGCACTGAAAATAGTCAGACCCTCCGGAAGTGGAGGATTTTTTTTATATTTGTGTGTGTGAAAAAATTGAATAATTTAATATAGTGAATAATATAAAATCCACAGAAATAATGTAAACTGGTAGAGAAGCAAGATCTGCATCATTCTTGCAGCTTTTTCATAATATTCAAAATGGAAGATACAGTCTTTTTGAACAGCTAATAGACTTCATTTTTCAAAAAAGGGGATGTTTTAGCAACTCATTTTATCTTCCTGTGCCTTCATTCTTTATTTTTAAAATGTAAAAACAAGCTGTAAAATGTGTATCCCTATAGCTGTAAAATGAGGCATATCTTTATCTTTAAAATGTAAAAATGTGACATTAAAAATGGTTCCCATCTCATTAATTTGTGTACCACTTTTATTGATGTTGTAAATTCTTTTCCCTTTTGCATAATAGAATGGAGCCCTCAGATTCCTAAACCTGTAGCATCAATAAACAATATAATGATATAAATACAAATGCACCTACAGGACTTCCTGAAATGAGACCAATAATAAAGTTAACGATTATCTGTGACCCTCTACAAATCAATTTTGACTTGTACTGACAATAAATGTCAGGAAATTTGCAATTGTGCTACAAATACTGCACATCTTATTTATGTACTGCATTACGGAACAGTGCAATTCCTATAGAAAATGAAACTTCAGAAAAATAGCAACAGCCAGTAAAATAAAAAAAGGAAAACCAGTTAATGTAAATTATATTATTCTATAACTATGACTACAGCATTTTAGTGGGCAGGCTTCCAGTTTGGAAGGCAAGTCAGATTGCCTTTTCCAAGGATTTGCTTTTATTACTATGAGAATACAGCTCCATCTCAATGCAACTAATGCCAGACAACCATTTTGACACAATCAAGGTAAGACACATCTGATTTACCACTAAATGCTACAGAAAAGGTTGCCAAGCCATTTTTATTTACCTAACAGTCAATACCTTGTCTTTAATGCTTGCTTTTATTCCAGGGTTGCGTGTATATTTTAGTTAATCCAAGCAGAAAATTCCTAACTTTTAACACTAAAGGCAAGGCCTAAATTATTGTTTGATAAGATACATTAAATAACTAATGAATGTAACTATTCCTTAGCATTGTCCAAGTAGTCTAAGTGAAAGTTTCATCAAGAAGCAAATGCTGCAAGAGTCTGACTTCACAATCCGACTACTGTTGCAGTAGTTTAAATGGAATTCCAGTAGGTCAAAGTTTCCTCCAGTACCTCTGGATTTTTCATGTTCTAATTTCAACAATATACCTTAAGAGACTTTTTTTTTTTTTAACCATCCTCATGGACCAATTCATCTGCAATTTGCTATACTTTGTAGGTTTAAAAGCCCCCACATGTCTAAGCTGCAAGAAAAAAAATTTGGACACATCAATAAAAAGGTAATATAATTCAAAACAGCTGCATATAACATGCCATTATACAAACCGATACCATATTTTACCGCCCTTTTGTAGTATTATACTATGTTAATCGTGAATTCTGACTGTGAATGTTTTATCCCAAGAGCAAATAAAGAGTAAAATTAATTGTGTTTGAGAATAAAGCTACTTCGAACTACACTAAAGCATCACAACTGTTGCACTATTGTTTTATCATATACCTATTACTTGCATTGTAAAATACTGTACTAGTGTTGAAAGTATGTTAACCAATAAAAATTATGGCAGTACATTTATATTTAAATGTGATTATTTCTACTCTGTGATGATGTATCCGATATAAAGCTAGGAAAAACATTGTCTGTAAATAATTTAAATCAAATATTTGGTGTTCAAAAGATCGATGCTAGTCATTCAAATCATAGCATCTTTCCTAAATTATTAGTACTTAAAAATTATCTATCTCTCTGCAATCTGAGTTATGGTTTGTTCAAAGAGTTATGGGTTAATCACTTGACATAAGGAAAGTACTATTTTAAATTTGTGATTTGTCTTTTCCATGATTATTCAACCGCATAATTGTGCGCTGCATCTCTAGGAAAGACCTCTTCGTGTTCCCATTCAAATCATCTGCAAAATTGCTATTGGCTTCAGTGCCTCAGAATTATAATAATTTAATCCAAAAATGAACTTTCTTTCTTGAACAAATGAGCTGTGGTTTCTGGACTGAACCTGGCTTTTCATAAACCTATGACTGAAAAAGTACTCAAGAACAGTGAACAAAAAAAGCACTAACATAACAAATTTCTTTTTCTAATTGATCACATCCCTTACAGGATTAATTTCATTTTTTTGTATAGGTAGTTATTTAATCAAAGCTGGAACTGCCTGTTCAATACAATTACAATTTTATGGCTAGCCTAAGCTTTTAGTACTGCAGTTTCTGACATCAGTATACCCTTATGATGTCAGTGATGAGGACTCAAAGCTGCAATTTGTTTGTGAAGGCAGAATTTCTTTTATTTACTCATTTTGCCAGATCTGGTAGCATTGATCAGGAGGTGGCAGACTTCTCTCTTGAGGAGTCCCAGTGCAGAGCTGTTGAGGGACTTTCTTTCAAGAAACTGTAGTAATTGGAGATCAAGTTATTCTGCTGCTAGCTCAATCTCCCTTTCAGACATTCCTTCGCAGCAGAGTCTCTCTGCCCCAATGAGCATCACAACAGGCATGGTTTAACCTTGGAGTCTTCATGTTCTGCAGTGGTCTGGCGTAAAGCTTGTATTCCTCAAGCCCTGTGGCTCATCAAGTATCCTCACAGTGCGTCACATATATCTTGATGCCACATCAGACACAGGGAGAAAGGTGAGATATTCTGCCAAACCTGGATTTTTTCCCCATCTGCATCCCCATCAGTGAGGGTTCTTTTCCCCTGTCTTTCTTCTGTCTCTAATCCAATTGAAAATCTCCCTCCATGTGCTGAAACACAGGCATGTGGTCTCAGCATGTGCCAAGTTGTAAATGTCCTTGTGATGCAGGATGGACTTGCAGATAATTTGTATATTATCCCACAGAGGTCTGTGAGGAAAAGGCTCAGTTTTTCTCTGCTCCCTTCATCTCTACCAATATCAAGGAAACCTTTCTACCTCCATTGCCCAACCAAAAATGCAGAACAAGTCTTCATTCTGCTGAATGCTTGGTTATATGCCAGGAGAAAGACTATTTGTACTTGGAAGACTGTTTGTAACATACTATCTTTTGACTCTTGCTATAACATTACAGAAATGCAATCTAATAATTAACTACCCAACTAACTAAACAAACAAAACAAAAAAACCCCCACAAAATCCCAATCCATTTAACTAAATAGATAGCAATTTTTCCACTAAAATTTGCATTTAATGTTTATGGTGGAAGGATTGTATGCACATCTATATATAAAGAGCACCTAAGGGAAAAGAATCCAGCAACTTTAAATCATAATATATAGACTCAAGTTAATCATCACAAACTGGCACAAAGACACATCCTTTTGTTCTCTGCTCTCACATTCCAAGATGGATCCTGCATGGATTTTGTTCACAAGAAATATTAAAGCAGTAAACTTTTTTTTTCCCCTTCACATTCCTACAGACCCATAAATAGGGTGGCAAGTAAAAGACGCGTACGTCAGAAATGCTCCAGCTGTTCTCCACAGTCAGTGCTCATTCCTTTTCCAGAGTACTCCTCACCCAATTCTCTTTATTCAAAACACACAATAATAATACCAGCTAAAGCGAAGACAATTTCTCACAGAGGCTCATATGCCTTCACCTCACACTCTTCTTGCTGCCACACCCTCATGCAGCCCTTTTCTATTCAGCTGTACAATGCACACAGTACTGGCATATGAAGAGCTGCTCTCTTTCAAACACTGCCTAGCATCGCTGCCAGTCTTCTGGCCCTCACAACCCACCAGTCTGGTTTTAAGTGGTCAGTTGCTCTTGCCAATGTTGCTTACCTCTTTTAAATCAGATAGACCTATGAGGCCTCCAGCCTTGGTTTCCCACACCCCTGATAAGGGTTTTTTCTACCAGCCAGTCCCTGTTTTTCTGACTGCCTCCTCCTCCTCTTCCTCTGCTTATATCAACATGTATTCAAAATGAAAGCTGTCCAGAAGGAGGAATGCCAGCTGATGAATATTTATTTGAAATACTCATGCAGAGCAGAGGTTTAACCTAGACTTCTGCATCTTAAAGGTGTCTGTCTTCTTTTTCTATACACTTTTGAAGCCTGGGGGCTTGTCCCACTGAGGCACATGGGAATGACTGAAAAGAACTACACTTTCAATGATCCAGCTCACAAAGAGCTTACTCTTGTAAGGGCTAGCAATAGACTCATAAGCTCAGGTCCCATATTTGTACGTGAGGTGCCTTGTGTACTGATATGTGGAGGAGTAACAAGTGGGGGAAAAACAATAAATACGACAAAGGGATTGGACTTCTTGATGACAGATTTCTGCACTGGTCTGTTATAGCCTGGCAGCTTGTACAGACCCAAGCAGTAGACATAGTCTGCCAGACTCTGCTGACCTGAATGTCTGCCTGGTGCATATGCTGCTCCTTACTGCTCCTTCACAGATGTGTGCTCAGGGAACACATATACATGTATTTACCCTGTGGATTCCTGTCATGAGCCGAGGTTATAAATATTCTGTCCCTTAATATTCTGCCCCTTGCAGGAAGCTCAAAGGCCTGGCCTGGAATCAGAGCTGACCAGCATCCAGGGATGTGACTCAGACTGTCATGAGAAGTCTCCTCCTCAGGCCTGTGTGTAGCAGAAATGCTGGAGGGAGAGATTTTGCAATTAACAGCTATTCTTAGAGCACTCAGAGGCAAAGATATGAGTTGTTAAGTGACAACATGTTGTCCCAGCAACCATCAAAGCTGTTACAGTTGTCAAAAACACTTTTGCTTCCCTAGTTACTCCAGACAGTGGGCAAAGGACAGTCAGCGGTCAGCTTCTGAAGACCTGGATTCACAGTGGTACTAGGGAAGCCACTGGAGGCACTAAGAAGAGTTTAAAATTAGGAATACAACAAGGACCTAGGTTGTGACTGCCCCAGCCCTCAGCTGATGCCTCTATGACAATTCGTGTCCATTGCTGGCCATCACAGAAGCCCACTGAAATGAGACCTCCAGGATAGATTGTACAGTTCAATCTAATGGTTTACGCTGACTCTAATTTAAGACTTGTCTGTCTGGGTAGTTCAGGCAACTGACCTGAATGAAACAACATTAAGCACACTACTCCCTGAAATGGACCTACAAAACAAAAGCAAAGATAGACAGTTTTTCTAAACCTTTTCCTCAGAGACATGCTTGCCTAGAGGTGCTCCATTTGTTTGGCCTCTGGCCTGTCTTTGAACTAACTCATTGAATGAGCTGGATTTGAAACATTCTGGATAAGTCCTTGAAGGCCTCTTTCTAGGGACATGGGAAACAAAGTATGACAAAGAACAGACAAATCCAAATCCTCCAAAGTCAGTTTGCTTCAAGTGGAAGTGATGCTGTCTTCAAACTCCACTTAAAGCCGAAGGTATCCCTCATGGTTAAGTCATTCCCATAGCCTTCATTCTCTGGAAAGTCATGGAGATATCATCATAAGTCTGGCATTCTCCAGCAAGTCAACCCAATCAGGACTTTGCCTGTCACTAGGTTAGCATGCGATAAGACATCATTAACATTGATCCAGAACATCAAAATGACCAGAGGGCCTCTTCCTGAACTGAAGAGAGAGTGGGGAGTGAGGAAGGCTAAGGAGGGGCAACCCCAAGCCTACCTGTCTGCCAAAGTAATAGTCATTCAGGGACACTTCTGTTTCTTTAGCCTCTCGGGTATCGTATGCATTATGTTACATGATAACTTGAAAAACAGTTCTGTCCCAATGTAGTAGATGAGTGGTGAAGATACAGAATATTTCTGTGTCACATGACAGTCTCCCCTCCACCTCAGGCTTCATATCTATTATTAGTGTAGTCCTTGATATTTCACTGTCTCTAAAAGAGAGATAAAAACTACCACAGGGGTATATTACAGGTATCTCTATACGGTAATCCAGAACATGGAAGACTGAGCACACAGCGTATGGCGTGGTGATGTATCTGGTTATGAGATATGCTGCGGTGCTCCTTGGAGAAGCGTTGCTAGCAGGATTTTTGTGTATGGGGCCATTCTAACCGGCATTTTGATAGAGTGTGAAGAGGGTGTTTCAGGAGCCAGACAGTCTTGAGTTTGCTGCCTCTGTCCTTTGCCATTTGCATTAAACTGAGCTCTGTGTTTCCCCCAAACACTCAGTGTGCCAGGGTAAGTTAGACAGGCAGTGAACTTGGCCAACCAATGCTGCATGGAGGTACTAAACTAGCATAGACCTGCTTCCTGTGCCAGGTCAATGTTCTCTAGCCCTGAGGCCAGCTGGCACTGTCCTGCCACAGCCACGTCTTAAACATGCTGTCCAAAAAGAGTGGCTGCATCCAAACCGCCTATGCAGAATTGTTGCTGGGCCAGGTTTAATTCCCACGCTACATCTAGGAATTGTTCTGGAAAACTTTTAGCTGACCTGCAACAAAATGGTTCTGAAAATTTAGCCATATGGGTGGATGATGACCAGACCCTGTGCTTGTGTCCTTCATTTGCTAACATCAACACTAACTGGTCCTGGGAACACACTGGTGTGTTAATGCTCAGTTATTCTCCCAAAACTCCTGTGTGGCAGAGAAATACTGAATAATTCAACCATTTTCTTCGTTAGAGCCCGCGACCAAGAAGTTAGGACTGATGTACACACACACATTGGTTGAAGGAACAGTCCTTGCTTTGCTTCTTATTATGCTATTTGCTCTCTCAGGGGCCCTCTGTTTTGTTTTGAGCAGAAGCTATTTAAAAGTTCTCCTCATACCTATTCTTTCTGCATTGCTACTGAAGGGTCAGCCTTTATTCCCACCAACATACTTATGGCTTCTTGTATCTCATAATTTCTGCAATATCTCAATGAGCAGCTTAAGGTCACTTTATAATACTTCAAATTTCTCCTGAAAGCTGTCCTCCACTGACAAGCAATGTAAAAAGGTAGTGCTAAATAGGAAGGTGATATGCTGAGATACATCTGTCACTGATGCATATTTTCCTTGATCTCCTGAATGTTGCTTTGGCTTGTTGTCCCACCATTAAAAAGAACATTTTTTCAAAGAGCAGGACACTTTGTCCTTCTACATAGTGCTTACAGTAAGACAAGGTATATGTCTGTGACAATGATATTTCAAAACAGTAATGCAAATAATAATTTGATCCCATCGTTATGTTGGTCAATTCACACACACAAAAGAATAGTTTACAGCATTTACAGATTAAACCTTACTTTAAAATCCTGTATAAAAGGCACAAATAAGAAAATGAGAAATGAAAGCTCACAAAAAATTAAAAATTATTAGAAAGTACTGAAAGAAATTTCTCTTTCCACATTCCCATTGTTTATTACTCTCACTGATTTGTCTTTTTCTAAGATACCCAATGTTACAATAAGAAAGACCCTATATATTTCTTTCTCTGCAGCTCACTTGTATTTTTCATGTATATCCAAGACAGTAATTTCTGAATGTACAATTGAAAATACACATTTTTGTCTCTTAGAGGTTACTGGGAGTTTAACATGGTATAAAATAAAAAACTCAGCTCTAACTCATGTTCTTTTCACCTCACTCCATCCTCCCAAAAGAAAGAAAATCAGGATAAAGTGAGTTTAGTTTGACATCTCCGCTGGTTTGTTACTGCCCATGTTAAATTTGGGGAGAAAAATGCTGAATTCACAGGCTTTGATAAAAGAGTCATTTATTTCCCTGTCAGATATGATGAAAGTTGAATGAAACTGTCAGTTACAAACATACACAGAAGTATACTCTAAAGATCAACATGAACACTCACATCAGAGAGGGTTTAAATAGCAGTAAAAACACATACAGTTTTTGAAAAAAGTGCTTTAATTTGCAACAGATTTTTGTTTTCACCAACAGCTGAGGACATATCAATGATTAACTTACAGCTGGGTGCTTTTAGGTCTGAAGAACTCCGAACTTGTTGAAGTATATGGAGAACATGTCAGATACTACCCATCCTCTCAATCCTTGAAGGCTCTGGACAACCACACGTGATTGCTCTAAAAACGTTGAAACTTCCCGAATGAGCTCAAGATCTCACTCTTGACAGGGTAGTCAAGGCGAGAGAGTGCATTTCAGTGTGTATACTGAAGTGCAGAAGAGCAAATGTCCTGTCTGAACCTTAGTTTGATGAAGAGGAAAGGGCTGCATGTGGAAAAATTGCCAATTTACTGTTTCATAACTTTTGTTCATAAGCACTCAGTATTAAAAATACCCGCAAACTCACTTTGGCAGTGAGCATTAACTGCACTACATAATAATAATGGGACTAACGGAGTTGTATATTTGTGTGTGGTTTTAAATCTAGCATACAGGCATATGTACATATGTATGTGTGTATGTATGTACAGCAGAATCTTCCACCATCTGTCTAAAGCCCTTTTGCACAGTCTAAGCAGCGCCTCTTTAAACAGTGACTGTGGATGAAGTATTCTCCTGAATCACAGGAACTACCTGCTGCCAGAAAGCAGCAAGAGGGATCTTCATTTTTGCATCAATGTGACAGCAGGGGTGAAGTAGAGAAGGGAGTGTACAGTGTAGCAGATGATTGCTGCTCCTCGACTTCTTTGTCTTGAAATGAGATGTTCACCGAGGATTTATATTCTGGATCTGTTCTTTAGCTACATCCTGTTTGCATTTTAGGTAGGTGATTGCGAATTAAGGCTCAGTTCAACCTTTCCATGGACACTTTAGTATCTCTTCATTTGGTGCAATGAGGGCTTTGTCAGAATAACGGAGCAAGAGAGTAATCTTTCGTACATAGTAGTACTCAGCAATTTGAATGTAAGCATTTAAGTACAACATAATGAACAAATCTAGAATTCAACAACTAGTATCTTTGTGGTTAAAATAATTTAAAGTGTTCTTTAAAGTGGTCTTTTAAAAAAAAAACACAAACCCACTAATCCTTTTAAGGAAAACCACCCAACATTTCCATTCGCATGCAACTTCACTATGCAGACTTAATCTCTTCTGTTGGGCCATCATAATCCAAAATGACTTGCGAGAAAGGCTCACAATATTCCTTAGGCAGAGCAACAAAAGCCCCACGATTTAAATTGCATAAGATTTCACTGATAATAACATCTTTGGTATTTAGTAATGAAAAAAAAATCCAAGGCATAAATCATTGACTTTGTCAACATCTAGTACGGCCTGATGATTGCAAGAAAAGATAAAAGCTCTGATAAATGTTTTGTTATTTATAAATGTAGTAGGCATGGTTAGGAGTGCTTTAATTAAAGATTTAGTACTTTCAGTCCCAGGCCTCTTGCCCTCCTCTCCAGAGATGCAGATGTATCTAAAACCCATATAAAGTCAAACATCCCTGCCTGGTTTTAAATCTAACATAGCTGCCTAGTCAGGCTGTTGGTCTTTGTCAGGCAGTGGGTTACATCTACATTTTCTGAGCTTTCAGATAAAACAACTGTATAGCGATGAAGCCTCCTTAACTACAAAGAATTAGTACACATTAATGTTGTTATTTTTAGAACTGGGCAAATACTGGAAACAGTTACTGCCCTAAATTGCTTATTATAAATAACAGAGTCTAGTTTCTTTCCAACATAGATAGGAAACCACAATCAACTGTAAATATCATCATAAAGCACCCTAGAAAGGGCAAAAATATTGTACTTTAGCACTGAGGATCTAGGAAGCAGGATTACATTTTGAGTTCTGCTGTTTATTTCCTATGTGACCACAGGCAACTGATTTCACCGCAAACACAATTTCTCATTAGTAATTAGTTTGGAGTTATCAGGAGATCAAGACTGCAGAGTATCATAAGACTTTTGGGTCTTACAGCAGAGATGGCTCCTCTGGAGATGGTGCACCAGGAGGCCTCTGAGCAGTGCTTGAGGAGTGTTCCACAACTGCAGGCCAAAGCAATTAACATCTCTTTTATAAAACCTGCAGGTTTCTTTTGGAGGCTCAAAAATCATTGTACCAGACATAGATGTTACCAAGAAGAGCTGCAAGAATTCAAGATCGTCTCTGCCATTCTGTGATAAAGTATTTGCTTCAAGAATTTCACTCACAGCAAATCCTGAGCACCAGTAAGAGCTTTGCTGTGACTCCAGCTTTCTGTTAGGACAACACATCAACACCTTCAACACACTTACTCCAAGCACAGATAGAACAGTTCCCAATTGCCAAAGCATTGCAGATACCCCAACACCAACCGTGTAGCTGAAGGCATCTCATAGCAAGTCCACTTGTGGCTTACAAGAGACAGTTGCCATGGAGATGATATCCAGTCTCACCTTTCTGACAAATAGGTCCACGCACAAGGACCTGGATGAGAAATGTAAATATCTGTCTGCACTTCAGCAGCACCTAATAACTGATGTCATTTCACAAGCATAAAGCTTGTGAATGATCCATAACCACATACATGCTGCCAGCAGAAGATTCCCTCTTTTCCAAATGGATGCTGGATTTTGTCTTATCCTGCCTTTAAACATGTCTTTTCATAAAAGTAATCGCTCCTTTTCCCTGTTTCCTGCCTTGCCTTTCTCCTCAGAAATGGCTGCGGCCACCACAGTGCCCAGAGCACAGGGACTAATGACATTTCACCTCAAGGACTTATCTTCTATTGAAGCTTCCTCTTATCATCCTTCAAAGGATGATAGGACTCTAGTTTATAGCAGGAGTCAGATCTGATTTTGGCACTTGTTTAATAGTTGATTCCTCTTTTCAAGAGATGAGTTGTGAGCCTCTTCATATTTTTAACCAATGACTGAGTACAGGTGCTGCTGGGATGGATAGTCTAGCATGTTCTCATTTCCTGCCCACCATGCTCAAGAGCAAATATTAAAGGCTCTACTGACTGTATGCAGTCTGAAAGTAAGACCTCTCAGTTTAGATATCATGATGTAGCATTAATCTATGCGTACCTACGTTCTGTTTATAATCTGCGGAGATACAGTCAAAACAGTGAGTGGTGTCTGGAGATTAGTATCTCCTCCAAAAGTAGACACCTGATGTAGACACACACTTATGGCAAGATACATAACTCTAAGCAGAAATCTAGTGCCATTTGAGACATTCTGACTTATACAGGCTATTTGCATAGTGCCAACAGATGCAACATTGTGCCTATAGGAGAACCATATTCTTTTAGAGAGCAGCTAAAGAATAGTTTACCTAAGTAGAGTACCCAAATTAAAGAAATATATACCTCTAGTAAGATTAAAACCTATGTTTTATACCTATACATTGCTTAAGCTATGTAAGGAGATATATACTCATGTATTAAGTGAACTTAATCCTATCTCTGAATCTAAGCATCTTAACTTCAAACAGAACCCTGTTCAAATCCTGTCCAGCTCTGCTCTTGAAGCAGAAAGGTTCTTTGATTTCAGTCCAACACAGTTCTGCAGTATTGATCTATTAAGCTGTGAAGGAGAAATTCAGGAATTAAGAAATTTGCTTTATATAAATGAAGTGTGCTGCAGATATGTCAAAATGTAGAAACTGTCCCAGAAAGATTTTATGAGGAAGTGCATTGATTAGAAGGGGATGAAGGGATGGAGGGACTACATGGAGGAAGGCTATTTTTGTTCAGTTAGATTACTTGGATAGTTTGAAAAAACTGTTCATGGCAATGAGGTAAAAGGGTAACCATGCCAATATATTAAATGTTGCTGTGAATGTGACAAAAATGATCTGTCATTGTAGCCAGTAAAAATTACATTTTAATTTCTTAATGTACTTAAAATTAATATGCTAATTTGAAAAGTAAAGTGTAAAAGACAAGCTAAAGACTGATTCTTCTAAGCTCTCTTCAGCTGTTCCTGAAAGTCCGGTCACCATACTTGTCACAGGCAATGATGGAATAAACCAGTAAGTCTGTGCCCTGATGTTAGCAATAAAGAAGTGCTCTGATGCCTATGAAAACCTCTGGCTTCCTGAAATAATTTTAGTGTCACTGGTCAGAAATCAACCAAGTAAAGGTAACAGCTCCTAACTGGGCCTTGACTAATTTCATTTTAATCTGATGGTCAGCACCATGATCACTGTGATCCCTGAGGTTTCACTTAGGTAAGGCAGAACCAAGCCAGGGTGAATTGTTGAGGCAGTTCTGAAATCTGGATCTCTCCAGCCTGCCCTGAGGAGCTGGAGAGCTCTGCCTCCTTCTTCACTGCTTTTCAATTCTGGGAGCTGCAGCTGTGACTTGTTTGTTAACTATTTGCTAGCAGCTTTAGATCAGTTCTTCACCCACTGGGAAGATGTCTCTCCAGATTCTTCCCTAATACACTATCTTGATGGACACAAGTTTCCCCTTAATTAGGAAATTAACTAAATCCTTTTAAAAATGCATTATTCCTAGATTAGGATGTTCTTCGTATCTTCAGTGTCCACAGAATTATTTCTTGTGTCAGAACACCTAAGGGCTGCTCTCTGCGGTTGCTGATGTCAATAGCTGAACTCAGATCCAGCAGAGCAGCTTTTTTCTAGAAGTGAGAGGGGAGAAAGGACTAAGAAAGCTGCATGTGGCTGTGATTAAATAAATAGCTGGTCCACAGCAACTAAACCAGTTTTGTTGCCTGTGGGACTGTCGGTTATGAATCTTCACTCTGCCATCTGAACATATCCTAGCCAAATGCAAATGTCAGGAACTATTTTCACCTCTGATACTTTCATTAAGCCCTGGTATGGTTCTGCACAGGTGTCCATGCATGGTGCTGCACCTCTGGTTGCCGACTGTCTGCAGGAATCCAAAACTCAACTCCAGATAAATCAGGTTACTACTACAGTAACCCACAGGCTGCTTTTTGATGTGGGTTATGAATTTAGCACAGACAGTGAGATTACCAACAAGTACTTTTTTTTTCAGGAGTATGGTCCATATGTTGAACTTCCCACTCTTCTTCCCCCTCTCACTGGTATCTCAGTATCTATGGCTGAAAGACCTAAGATCACCAAGACATCCTGTATACTCATGTGCAGTATTACCCAGGGTTTTGATTACAGAATCACACAGAATCATTTAGGTTAGAAAAAACCTCTAGGATAATCTAGTCTAACCTTCATCCTACATCTCCCTATCCTCTAGACCGTGTCTGGAAGTGCCACATCTACCTGTTTTTTGAACACGTTCAGGGACACCAACGCTTCCCTGGGCAGCCTGTTCTAATGCCTAACCACTCTTTCAGTAAATAATTTCTTCTTGGTATCCAATCTGGTATCCAATCCCCTGGCACAACTTGAGGCTGTTGCTTCTCGTCTTATCATTACAGGTCAGAAGATCTAATAAAAGAATGGGCATAGGGGTAATACTTTTCAGAAAAGGGCAGTTATTGAGAAATAAGATCTTCTGCATTAATTTATGCTTTGAGGACAATTAAATAGGCTATCTGCAACATAAACATTTCTACTTTTTTTCTAAGACAAACTCATTTAACACCAGATTTCTTATGACTTAGAAGTCAAAAACAGGTTTTACTTATTGGTGCTCCAATCTGTTTCAAAAAAGTTATTTCAAAAGGAGGAGGAAGATGAAGTGAAAGATCAACTCCAGGGACCATGATAGCTGTCCCTGAAATACTCAGATGTAATTTCATTCACCTTGGGTCACATCTGAGCCACAGTGGGAGTTTAATCTCCTTTTGACTTGACATCACTATGAAACCAAAACTGTGCAGTCACTTTAGGTTCAGTGGTTCAAAATCAGTTTTCCACTAATAAACTTCCTGAAATTTTATGAAACTCTGGAGACTTCTGTTCAGGCTCATTCTTAGCTTGAATGCAGAGGTGGGTTCAACTTCAATTCAATCAATTTATTCAGAGAGTTACATTAGAATCTGACAGTTAAAATTATCCAGATTCATTAACAGAGACAATAACGGTCAGTAATTCAAAGGGGGAGAAAGCAAAATATCTGGCTTTCCGACTGAGCTACATTAAGATCTAATAAACACTGCCAAGAAGGTATCCAGATTGCTAATCAAAATAAATCTGAGGATTACTCTGTTCTACAATGTTTTAAAGGAAATAAGTCTCTTCAGATCCAAGTCCACATTACAGCAGTATTCTGTGTTACAACTCACTGCCCTTTAGTTTAACAGGACATCTCCTTAGGGGCCTACCAAGCTGTAGCCTCCTGGTCAGGAACATCAACAGCTCCTGGCATTGGCAGAGACAGTTGCTGTGGGTTCCCTTGAAAGAGATCCAGCTGAGGGGCATGTATAATCCCTTGTCTCTCCAGAACATCATGCCTTGGGGATCCATCGAGCAGGATGTTACTTTGTGTTTATATTTAATAACCTCCTCCCTTCCAGCCTCCAAGAAGGGAGGTCTTGGGACTAGCAGATTCTCCTATAGCTCAGGAGGGTTGGATTTAATTTGCTTGATTCACTACAGGCTTTCTGTTTGACCTGGGGCTAATCACTTTGGACTAAGGCCACAAGGGGATTTAGGCAGAACCCAGATCCTCGCCACTTTTACTTATCCAATACCTAATTTTCTGCTGGTTGGCATGTGCGAAATTGCCTCAGCTCTGATTAGAGCCAGGCAATTTTTATGGAAGAATTCTCTGTTTGCTCAAAAATGCACTTTCGTGTTGATGGAAACTATCTGCAAATTTGTACCAGATTTGACCAATTGTTTCAGCCAAAAAAAAATATTGGAAATGTCAAGATGATTTGTTTGAACATTTTTAAGGAAAATATTTTTGAAGCTGTTCCATTTTGAATAAATAATCGAATATTCAGTGAAGTAAAACTAGAGCCTGACTTACCCGTATCTTAGGTAAGAACCCCCCAAAAAGTCCATTTCTTGCTTAGTCTCAGTAACACCTAAAGGGAAAAAAAGGAACAGCTTCTAGAAGAGAGACCAAACATACCTAACAGCATAGTGACTCAGAGTTCTATATGAAGAAGAACAAAATTTAAACCTGTTTTATGATCAGGCAGAGAGAGTTAAAACTGATAACACGTTCTAGGCAAAAGCCTAAAGCATTGTGTCCATTATCAGCAAAGTTGATGCTCTTTAATGGCTACAAGATCTAGGGGCATTATTTCCAGCTAATAATCCAAAATCAAATTTAGCATCTATCTGTCTTTTAGAGATAAGATTATGGGCAGAGGCCTGATTTTTTCTCTCCCAGTATTTCTTACTGGCTATTTTTTGTTTTCACTTGAATCAGTTAATTAGATTATGATCATTCAGATTGTTTGCAGTCATGCACTTTCTTTATCACTTTCATACACAATATGGGTGCTTAATTCAGAGATGCAAAGTTCACTGGATGGAATGAAATATAGAAAGTAACTATTGTATTTTGTGAAGCCCTTCTGGATATTTATGGATTTGATTGGTTTCTTTCGTGCTACAGTTTTCTGCAGATAATTCTTCCTCATGTCCCAAGAACACTGTCTGCTCTTATGAAGCTTAGGGAGAATCATAACTGAGTTGTTGATTGGCAGTATATATAAGGCACAACTCATTCACCTAAACCTAGGTGCCCAATGGTATTTGAGATGACCGGGCATAGCTTCCTGGCTTCTAGCTTCTGCTGGGAAGGATATGGACTTTGTGTGAGAACTACGTGGCTGCCATCCCTATACAGAGGTGCTGCATTCCCAAGCATGTCTCATATACAACCGAACCAAACTCAAAACCTTCAGGGTTTTTCTTCAGTGGGATCCTGGCACTCAAAGAAAAAGTTCTTACTAGCACTGTGTAACTTCTGAACTAAAAATAATACCCCTAAATGCTCTGGAGGTCTGCAAACAATCTATGTGTTAGACAATCTAAGCTCTGTTCGTCAAATAGTTTTAACTCATTGTAAAAGCCAGAAGTTCACTGCTTTATTCTGAAGAGACTAAGAGGCAATAAAGGGCCAGGGGGAAGGGAGACAAGGAGGAAAGCCAAATTATTGCCTTCAGTTTATGAACTATCAGAAAAGTTTGGGGTTGACTCCTGGGCAAAATCAGCAGTTTTTTGCACTTCCTGATTGCTAGTTCTCCCACTGCTATCAGCTTAGAAATTTTACTGTGCAGGATCACATTTAGAGTTTGTAAACCTCTTGGTCAGTGTAACAAACATATTTCTTAAACTGACAAATCAGATAAAGAGCCTGAAATTCAAACTTTTATAGTTCAGTGGAAACTGAGAAATTAATTACGTTGACTGAAACTAAACTGTCTTTAAGTTCTTAATCCCTTTGTTGTTTCTTTCTCTTACATTTTTTCCATTTTCACTTTTTTTTGAAGTCTAAAATGTACAGTCCCTTCCTGTTTAAGCATGTCGGACTCCCACATCCACCATCTTAGAATGTATGGATATATGTATGCACATATGTGTGTGTGGGCGCATGTGTGTACATATATGATGTCCCTCCTCTGTTGCATGGCTCCCAGTGAGGTAAAAGGATGGTAGGCCCACTCTGTAGAAGGAGCTTTAGAAGCTGCAGAACCTGACTTCCAGTCTGTAGTTCTGAGTGATTTACATTCTAATCATGTCTGTTGTTTCCAGCACATGGATTCAATGAAGTGTGAGATGTGTTGCCTGTAAAAGTGTAGGAGTATAAAAATACAGTACATTTTTCTTTTTGTTAATAAAGTTCAACAGGCATCTGTGCAGAGGACATACAATAGTCAGGCTACTTATGTGTAAATGTGGTCTCTCTCAGTGACTTCTGTAAGCTCATAAACTTCATTTATCTGCACCCAGTAAGCTATTTTCAATGAAATCGTCATTCTGAATAAGCCCGCTATATGCTAGTTTTCTGTAGCTGATAAATTCATAATTTCTTTTCTAATTTTAAAGGCATTCAAAACTCCATAAGTTAATCACAGCTTTCTGACTCAAGATAAGGCTTGATGGATACCTTTTTTCCACCAAGTAGTAACAATCCTTTAAAATTCGGTTAACTTATTTTGAATTCACTGAATCATTTCATTTGTCATAACACAGTCTTTTATAACCTTTTGTGTATAAACAGGGAAAATTAATTGCTTCTGGCAACATCAAAGTGTTGTTTCACTATACATTTAATCATTAGCTTTAAATGCTCCCAAACTAATGTTCCAAGACACTGTGAAGAGGTAATAAGTTCAAAGCAATATGAAACATAAAGCAGGACTCCAGAGCAAGTTGAAAGGATTTTCTCTAAATGCATAAGAGCTTTCAAACCCATTGTACAAAACCTTGTAGGAATTTTGGCCAGAACTAAGAGAAGAGCCTTACTCCCATATTTGAATGAATTACCAGATCTGCTAGATACTGTATGCCCTTCTGAACTCAAACAATCTGTCTCCAAGAAATAAAAAGTACAAAAATAAGCTTAATTGGTTCTAATACATGTCCAAAGTTGTGCTTGTGACATGTTAATGAAGCTGAGGAATGACACACATGCTTAATATGAGGTCTTTCAAAACTCACGAGTTTCACAGTATCATTAATAGCAGGAACTTAAAATAGTGATTTTTCTTTTACATGTTCAAATTTCTTATGTTTTCCTTTTAGTGAATGCTTAGGTTCTATTGTTTATGAAGACACACATTTCAGTAAAATAATGTATTTTGAAGGAGTAACTTCTCCAAACTATGTCATCAGCCCTCAAAATCTCGGTGAAAAAATTTTTTTCAAAGGTTGGACTTGATGACCCTGAAGGTCCTTTCCAACCATAATGATTCTGTGATTTCTGTGAAAATATCATGCAGTTGGATCCCAGGCACTCAGAATGTCTTGGAGACATGCCTTTGTCCTGGAGAGAGCGACAACAAGGTGTGATACGGTTATAAGTAATTTCATAATCTTAAGAGAAGGCAGTATAACAATCACGAGGCGTAAGAAAGTCTTGTGCACTTACTTTGAGGAGATCTAATGCCTGCTACAAAGCCTGTCGTAACCATGTCTTTCCTACATGGAATTTGGATCATGAACATGATGTTGTTTCACATCGCCTTCAATCTTTATCCATAATGGCTAAACTGAGAGCAGCAAGATCAAGGCTGACACTTTTTTTTCAAGTTCCCATGGAAAACTGAACATGCATGGGCTTCATACTGAAAGCATTTAGTGCTGTTGCATAAAATGGAAATTTGTGAGTGAATGTGAGTGCCAGCACTGAGCTGAACACAAGTGCACATTGCACACGCACGCAACAGATTTTTGTTAGCACTCTGCCTAAGGGCATTGTGGCACTACATGAAGCACTGGACCTGGATCTCAGGGAACACAGCTCCCAGCTTTGCTCTAGCAAAGGCTTACACTGTGATAGTGAGAACTGTCTGAGCCTCAGTTTTTCTCACTAGAAAGTGTCATTGCAGACTTTTATCCTTCTTGGAGGATCTTACATGTACCATTAACCAAAGGATTTATTGAGAGCATTCCTTAATGAAGTCTGCAAGATACAGCTGTCTTATAATAAATATGGGCACCCACAGCATCCAGCTCCTTGGAGGTGTAAAATTATGTTTATTAATTCAGCCTAACATCCTGAAAAATTTATTTCCATAGATTTATTTTTTAAAAAATGTGATCTCCACCAGGTTATCACAGTTTTACCTTAACTGAAAATGGAGGCTTACTCACAATCTCAAATACCTCTAATTACTGGCCAGAGGTACAGGAAAAGAGGGCAATGGCCAGGTACAGGTTTACAGGTCCAGCTGACAACAGTCTTACTAGACTCCATCCAGGTATAGTAGCTCAGTTTGTCCCCAGAAAACATGAAACACCATTTCCCTTTGCAATTTCCACAATTGCTGCTCACCTTTTGAAGCTGACCAGCACCTGTTTATTTACTAGGCATCCTTTGGAGGTGCAGAGGGGAAGTAACAATTTACCCATTGTCTTTTAGCTCTTTTGTCTTTGATGCATAATGAATACATGACATAAGCCCTTTAAAGAAATAGCTTATTATTAATTAAAGAGTAATTGAGAGCTAAAGGAAATTCTCTTTCCTTTGGTTTAGTCAGTTCAGTTCATATTGTTTTAAATCAAGAAATAAATCTAAAACTAAAACATTCTCTGTATAAATCTGCGGAAGATCATCTGAGATAGACAGCACCACATATGTTTATAGTTGAGAATCTGGCAGCCAGAAGATATAACAACTGATGGTCAAGATGTTCTGGTTCAGAGTTGGAAAGTAAATAATTCCTGAGAGGAAGGATTCTACAGTTCTGGGCAGCTGATCCGGCAATAAAATAAATAAGCAATAAAATCCACTTCCTGTTTTGAGCGTTCACATTTCATACTGGCAAAATTCTCCTATTAAATTCAATTTCATGCTTCCATAAATAAACCTGGCACCTTTTTAAACACTTTTCCATCTGTTTTACAACTAGAAGTGTATTATTTAATGCACTCTGGGGATTCACACCAATGGGAAAAGGACTACTTGTGAAGAACACAACATTTCTGTTGGATAGAGTACAGAAAAATAATCACTAGCTCCCCTAAATTCTCAAACAATTGTAACAGGACTCTGATGTAATCATTTTTAACAGGAAGGGGAAAGATTTCTTTTTTCTTTTGTGTATAATTGTTATTTTTTATTCAACATGAAATGCATTTTGAACCAGAATAGGATATCTACTTTTCTGTTTATGAACAGATATTTCTCCTTCTTCTTCAAGATGTGGAAATTGGCTCCTGTATGCGTTAACAGTGTAAGGAATTAATCAGGTCAGTTAATCCCAGAAACTGTTTCAGTCAGAAGTTACCTTTTTTGGCAAAAGATCTATAATGGCAGTGTAAGTAGTCAACCTTAATTTTTAGTGCCATTTGCTTTTATAGATCCCAAACCGCTGTACAAAAGCTCCAATAGCCTTGTTTCATATGTGATAATGAATGCATATTGTATAATAAAACAAATATATGAAATAATTTGCGCCAATCACCAGCAAACCAGAGGCAATCAGATATCTTGAGACAGAAAAGAGGACTAGGTGCTTGACTCTCCTGTATCTCTCTATCTAGGATCAGTGCTAAGAAAGACAACTTGAAATTCTCAGGGTTTTTCCAGTTGTCCTTCATCTTGGACTGAGATGCAGTGGTGGAAGAGAGTGAAAGCACTTGAGATGCGTGCTTCTGATCATTGCTCACTGATTTTTCTGCTATTTCCGGAAAATAATTTGAAAGACGTGGCTTAGCTGCTTGCTTTTAAGCGTGAAATGTAACAATGTCAGCACTTATGGCAGAGAAACTCTTAACCTCCCCAGCCCTCAAACATCAAAACATCTACTGAGCCTACAAAATTCCAGCACATACAAATTCCCCTGAATAGAGAAAGCAAGCTTGAGGAGAAAATGTGTATCTTTTCAAGGATACAGCAATGTGTCTCATGAAGGCAACACAAAAGCATTGGAAGAGATGAAGGAGGAATCTTGAAGCCATAGTAGAATTATTGTCCTCAGGAATAAGGAAAAAACATGGGGCATGAGAAAGGAAAAACTGTCTCATCTTTGCCTTGTGTTTTTAAGGACTGTACTTAGCTTTAACTAAAGCCTTTGACATACAATAATGTTCACTTGGTTTGAGATAGCAAACTGAAACAACTGACACAGTGCTCACAATAAGAGGCATAGGAAATGATAAAGAATAATACTCTATTTTTATTTTCCAGCTGTCCTTGTATCCAGTGTGCAGGAAGGTACAGGGAAGGTATGCACAGGTAAAGAGCACCTGCAGCAGGATGAAGACTCACAGGTGAGCATCCTGTCTCTCTTCTGCCTCCCTTTGCCATTGTCACTATGGTTGCTATCAGATCTGTCCACTGTCATCAAAACAATGGGGACTTGTCCAAAGCCAGGAAGTGGTCTGTTAGTGGCTGTTCTTTACCTTCTTTCATGGAAAATGAAAATGGCTTGTCATATCCATTTCATTACTTTGCTGCTTGGGTGCCCATTTGTGCACATGCAAACCAAATACTTCTGTGCTTAGATCCATCAAAAATCCTAACATGAGCCATAGAAGGTATGTTAGGATCCTCAGCTCTAACATGTGCTGTGGATATTCTCATCAGTCAAAGGCCCTAATCCATGCACTATAGGCTTTGAATGAGTTTGACCCCTTTTGGTCAGACATCTGTAGAGAGGCCTCTTGAAGTTTCAGATATGATGCATTTCCTTGGCATGCTGGATCCAGATGATTTTCTTATTGCTGCACTGTAGAGAAATTTTACCTTTTTAAGTAATAGTTGGGAAAATTATTTAATACTGCGTTTCTGATTTGGCCTCCACCATTGTCTTTGTTGCTGGGGCAGATTTACTAGGGGATCAAGGGAACAAGGGGCAACAGTACCCCTTGATTATATCTGCACTCATAAATTAAACAGATCCAGAGAGCATTCCTGGGGTACTGGAAGTCAGTCAGTCATATATATTGTTAAATTGCTAGCAGAGTCCTTGGCATAGTTTTGACCCAGTTCAATGAGCACTTTCCCAAACATTTTCTGGGGAGGTGTGGGAGTCAGGGTGGGCCAAGAAGGCCTCTGAAGAGTCACTTTGGATGCCACCACACTGTTCTGGAGGGCAAGAGAGCTCAGTGGTACAGATACGGGCTGTTTCATGATAGTTTATTTCACTGGCAAGGAATAATGTTGGGAGTGAAATTAACAGAATTGCATAACCCTTATGATTTCTACTTTACACCTGGCAGTATTCAGGTCAAACAGCAAGAACATTGCTGATCTGGTTTTCTCTACATCAACACTGCAGCTGCACCCATTTGAGTACAGAACAAATTTTAGCCTAAGAATGGGACAAATAGAATTTGTTTTGTTTTATTTTCTTATTTTTTTCCCCTTCTGGTCCTGCTATTTAGATTTTTGTGTTTCCTGTAGTGTAAATAGCTGTTTTTAATAGAGAATATGTAAAAGTCAAAAGCTTTCAGTCTACTTTGTTTCAAAGAAGAAGCTTGGTGTTTTCTAATTGCCTAAAGGCAGCATGCAATTTTGAATTAGGGCAGCATCTCCCGTCAGCATTGCCTTTTTTGTCATTTAAGGACTAACAAGAGTCCAAAAGTATTTCCTGCATTCACAGCTTGTAACTGCTCCCTAGGGATTTCAAGTGCATAAATCTTTCTAGCTTTTCACAAGCAGAAATTGCCTTGTGGTAATCCAAATAATCAGCTTATTGATTCATATAATTTTCGTGTGGTTTGGCACAACTTAGTAAATAGAGGAATTCCCTTGGAGTTTTGTGAATGTGTGTGTGTATGTGAAGGTACATATAGATAAATAGATATATAAATACGTACACACACACATGCACACATTTATATATGAATATACAGACATATAACAGGATGATAAACATAATGTAGAAATTATCTGCTGAGCAGGCCACCTGACTAGCAATTTTGTATACACATAAAGTGCCTAGTGCACCTAGTATAAAGCTCTGAACTCCAGTTTAAGAGTGTTTGGTTTTCTGCTCCCACTGCTCCTGTTGCAAAGCTGTTCCAGGATCTAACCGATGTAGCAGATAAGAAACTTCTGACTTCCAGATTGAATGTATTCAGGGGCCAATTTATACCTTTCTGTTGTTGTGCCAGCATTATCCTTTGGTTTAAATCACTGTTCTTTCTCTGTGGTATTTCTCTCTCTGATGTATTTATAGAAAGCAATCATATTACTTCTCAATTTTGATTTGCCAGGCTAAACCAGCTCCCATGACAAATTAAATAAACCCATCATTCTCTGATCATACCAGTAGTCCTTTTCTGCACCCATCTTTCCTCAGAATGGGTTACCAGAATTGTATGAAAGATTACATCTAACATCTCATTAGTGGTTTGTAAAACACCAGTAATCTTTACCTGCATAATTTTGGCAGTAATCTTGCAAAGAATTTTTATGGCAAAATTCTTCATCATCTCAGCAATTTCCAGCTGATAAGGTCTTCACGTCACCATTTCCTCCCCAAGCCCTTGTCCCCCCAAATGTGATCCTAGTCCAATTGTACCATTCCAAATATCACCCAGTTCCTTCATATTCACTATCTTCTAATTTTGTGCTTCTGGCACAGGTTTCAGGGCACATGTCTTATATCAAAGCCTTTAAAAGGAACATTAATGTTCCATCTCCAAAATTGTCGTTAAGCAACAAAGCCATTTTCTCCCAGCCTGGAGTCTGTCTAGTGCCAGCTTCTCTAGTGCCCTTTCTGGCCAAATCCTAAGTAGCTTTGCAGGTTTTTTTTTTCTTTATGCATTTATTAAAAATACCTGCTGCTTCACTTGAATTTTGTCAATTCCCACTTGGGATTATACTTATTTTCCACTTTTTTTCTCCTGGATTGCATTAGACATCTCAAATTGTGCTTCTGGTTTCCATTTCTATATCTTTTTACGCCATCCTTGCTTTTTTTCCCTGTGTTCAAAATCTTTGCCTATTTCCTTGAAATCTGAGCTAAAACATAATTCACTTTTCAGCCTATACTTGATTTATTCTTAATTTCTACTCTATCTTCACTACATTCTGGCCCTACTTATTTTTTTTTCACCCTTGTCCTTTTTATTCACACGGCTGAAGAATCCTCTGCTATGTGTTTTAATATCCTTTGCAAGGTCTAACTCAGCTTGACTCTTTGTTATTCTCACTTTATCTCCACATTTTTTGGCCTCTAAGGGAGTTTTCTTTGATGATCAGTCATTTTTTCCCTAATCAGTGTAGGCACTCTGCTTATTTCTAATATTCTTTTTTTTTTTTCTTTTGTGACTATTCATCTGGTCAGGTCTGGAATCACTTCCTGCAAGTTTCCTTTTTCTTTTTTTTTCCTCTCTGAAACAGAGGTGCATGATACATTTTGCACCCTTGACTTTAAGGCTTCTTCTACATTCAAGTACCAAATTCTGGTCCAGCTGAATTGTCAGTTTCTATTGTTCACCAAAATTTGCCTTTTGTAAATTAAAAATATTAATACTTATGATATAAATTTCCATTTAATTTAAAATCACTGCCTTGTAGTACCTCAAGACCAGTGTCATTTTCCATGAAAATGATCAGCTCACCTCTGAGGTCTGTGATACTTATCAGCATCAAATTTAAGTTTTCACTATCTTGAATTGAATCAGTGGCTAGCTGGCTAAGAAGTAGGCTACATACTTGAAGATATTGGGTCCTACTGTTTTTTCCTGTGCTTTTGACCTCCCAGACCCAGCAGGCACATTCTGACCATGTCCATACTTGTCAAGCTCTCTTTGCTTTCAGAATGTGGTGGCCATATTGGCTCAAGTGCCTGAGTTCCTCTCCAGCATCTAAGATGAGTTGTGCGTCAAGAGCAGAAGGGTGTTTTGATACTCCAAAAATGGAAATGTTGCCTTCTTGGGTATGAATTTCAGTTCCTTCACACTTTCTAGAGATGTTTAGTAACAAAAACACAGTAAGTATTTTACATGACTGAAAAAAATCACTTAGTTTCAGGTTCTTACTCAGGAAACTTATCTTCAATTAATCTGACATTATACTGCAATGCAAAATGGAAACCTCAATTTAGGATTTTTGCCTTCCTTTTTTAAAAAATCTAAAGCTCCAGAGTAAAATTCCATGGAAAACATTACAGTAATACCTTGTCTTCTGACTGAATGATATAAATGTATTTTTCAGTGAGCCTCAATATGTTTAAGTATCAGCTTGTTCAGTTGTTTGAGGTTTGGTTTTCTTTGAATATAAGAACGTAGATTTTGACATACTACATCACGCTATGAGTCAGACCATCTCTGAGAAGCCCATGAACAATAAATAGAAAATTCTGAAAGATGGACAGGTTATGAACAACAGATAAGCTCAAAGCTTTTTCCTAAAAAAACTAGATACAAACTATTTCATTTGTGAATAACATATTAACTTTGCAGAAATAAAGACCACTTCCTGAGATTGAATATTAACACAACAAAAAAAGACAAAGTTTGCCAGATATTTAATTCATAATTTATAATTCTGAGAATTTTCCCTATACCCTTTTTTACTTCACATTTTACCCACATTTTACTTCACATTTAAAAAAATAATACAGTCTTTGAAAATGGAAAAAATAAGGTTTTGAGATTCAAAGTGTTTAAGATCTGTACCAAAACATAAGGCTGACACAGGAGTTTAAAAGTCCATTTTGCTTGTGTTGGTCCCTTGGGCTGTTGTGAAACTAGGCATAGGCAACTTTAATATATTAATTAAAGAGTATGTATCCCCTAGTTCAGGGACATATAAAGTAATTAATCAGAAAGAAATAACCCTCTTTCTAAAATGTTATCACCTTGTGAGAGAAACAGGACTTACATGCCCTGAAATTCCCATGTAGAAAGAATAACTGAACCATTTTACAAACATTGATTAGTTCTTTTTATACAGTTTGCATTGTCTCATATTTCTTTCCAGAAGCAATATTATCTCTACCAATGCAGTTCAGATCTATGTGAGAATTAATTTATATCAACTGGGACTTCTGAATTAACAGAGATGCCTTCTTCAGAAAAAGGAAGCAGACCCTAGCTTTGATATAATAACATGTTGCAGGTTCTGAAGAAATAAGTGTTTGTGTTTGTGGAGTTTCACATTCATGTTTCACATGTGATCCCTTGTCTACAAATTCCCGTACAGAGTCAGAACCTTGCAGTAGTTTTGTCCCGGTTTGAAGGACAGGTGTCTCCCAGGGAAGGCAGGAATCCCCCTTGGAATGGGAAATGTAAACCCCTTCCCTCTGAGTTATTGAAATTTTGAAATCAAGAGGCTCTCAGGCAAAGATATGGGAACAGGAATAACAGTTCTTTACTAGTATTTATATTAAAGCAAGCGAATAACAACTAAATATAACATTAACGGCAAAGCAGAATCAGAAAAATGCGGTCACAGCCCTCTGGCCTGAAGGCACTTTCCCTTCGGTGTAGTGATGGTCACAGATACAAATACAGATACTTTCTTCCCCAGGCCTTTGTTCTTTCTTAAGTATTCAGTCATTACTTTCCTAGAAACTTATGGGAAAAAATTCTATACGTTAGAAGGAACAAAAGGGAAGAAAACCTAACCCCCAACAAATTTATAAATCATTGTCATGAAATCCTAGATGCCACAGTAATGTGATGTTTGCAATAGGTCGCACAGCGATACATTAACTGGTTTACAGAGAAAGGGTATCTGTAGTCAAAAGTCTGAAAAATGGAAAAGTAAAAGAAGAATGGTCTCAGAAGTTTTTATTCAGCATGACTGATTTGTGGGGCAATACTGTATGTTAGTCTTTTCTGTGGTTGTTTTGCACCTGCTCTTAAACAGCTATGCAATATCACTGTGACTGTGTTGTGCAGTTAGAAAATGTTTAAGCTTCAGAACTAGAAGTCCTGAAGTCCTTGGGTACTAGAAGCAAGAGCTTTTATGATCTTCTGCAGGACATACACTGTGACATTTCCCCAGATGATTAATTTCTGTTTCTATACAAGTAAGTACAGTTCACCTAGAGTACTGAAACAAATGTCAATTTAAAGCCTTCTTTTGATGAAGAATCTATACAATGTTTTAAGTGTTCAGCCAATTACCTGAAAGTATGTTAAAACGAATATACCAGTTAGTCACTTCATCCTGTAGAGGTAACACTGAAGCTACACATTTCCCCTTCTGTTTTTCTTTGAGGATTACAAAACTTGAAAGCGCAGAGAAAATCAACATATTGAGACTATTTATGACCCGCGTTTCTGAGTAGTACCCTCTATCTACTTTTTTCCTTTCCTGATGTATGGCAATGGTAAGACAGCCTTAAAATTCTGTCTAGAATGCAGTCGGGTGGGTGAAAAATCAAAATTAATTGAAGATACCTGTAAGCTACTTCAAACTCCACAACCAGTGCTGGTTTGAATACACAGATAACATGGGACCATAGGGCCATCATACTTACATCAGATACCCAACTTTGGAAATGTTTTTAAAAGTAATCAAATGGAAAAGGAAGCTATAAGAAGGAGTGATGATTTTAAATATTTCCATCAATGTAACTTCTGAGACTTCAAACATGTAAATAACCTTTTCGTTGCACTGAATAATTGGTAAGGACCACAAGTGTAGCTGCTTTTCTAATATAAAGGAATCTGAAATCAGGTAGTATCTGTAGGCAAACGTCGCCTAGCAGTGTCTCAGGTACATCTTCAGAAGTTTTATTAACAGGAGAAACTGCTGTCCAAGACTCAGGTTCTTTCTCAGACAGCTCACGTAAACTGTTAGGTCCACTTTGACAGCCACAAGAAAATAAGCATGATCAGAAAGGAGGAGGAAGGGTGTATAATGTCCCCTCTGAGGCAATACGGCACGTAAGTATTAAATTCTCATCAGACAGTTGATGAATTCTAAAAGCTTTCTGTTTTTCTAGGACATGTGTCTTTCATGGCTGGTAGTCTCAGCAGGATTGGTACATGCTGCTTCTGGGAATGGCACCACAGCTGCCCTTGCTCTAACAGTATCTTGCTTCCGTTGAAATGAGTTTGCTTTTTTTGCTCATATTTAATAAAACTTGTTTTTGTCTTCTCCCCCTTAAGTTCTTTTTCTTCTGTGTTATTTTTTCTAATCTGTCTCCAAATCTTCCTTGACTGCTCTCATATCTTTCAACCCTTATTTCTTTCATTAGTAATTTGTGTTGCTCTGCAGGTTAGCTTTTCTCTCTACGTCATTCATTATATCAAATCCTTCTCTTCGTTTCTGATGACCTTGATATATCAATCATGTGCTTCCTCCAGTTTCCCCAGCTGTTCTAACAATGCCACCTATAATGTTCCCTAATACTGCTCATTGTCATACTTAGGACCTCATTTTTTCCAACAGTCTGGAAATCTTATGTTTTCTATTTGTCTCTGATCTGAGTGTTATTTAACTTGTCACTGCAACAAGAGTAAGACTTTGTCTGCAGAAGTTGCTTGGCTTTAGATAATCTCATTTGATGTTTCTCAATTACAAGCTCTTTAATGGTTACTGCTGTGATATCAGTGATTTGATGATTGGCACAACATAGAGCTTTTTAAATTAAAAGGAGCTGTACAAACAAACTTAGCCTTTTCAATTCTGCCTCAAGACTACATAGATCTTTTGTCTTATGATATCTAGTTCCTATTTATTAACTGTGCTTAATTGAATGGGCACACTGTCTTTTAAAATACTATACTAATATGATTTAATTCCATTTTGCAAGAACTTTAAGTGTATCTTGCAACGGTTTGTTTCTTGGTTTTTTTTTTCTTCTTTATATTCACATGGAGGATTGTCAGTAGAGTTTTCCCCTTACTTGTGGTCTATATATAAAACTTTTTATTTTGCAATTTCCTGTTTCATTACTAGTGCTTAATTTTGTTAACTAAAACATATCCTTGTAAACTGTGAAAGGAAGGAAAGTTAAGCAGCTTTCTCATTGTCACTGCTAGGATTTCAACATTTCTTATATGGTGTTGTTATTTCTTTAAACAGGAGATTCAGACTATGAATCAGAAGAGGCAGCTGTCATGTGGTTATGGTTTCCAAGAATGTGGCAATGAAACAACAGGAAGGGGAATAGCATCATGCCTTGGAATTGTCATTGAATGTGGCACCATGATGAGATGATGTGAGCTTTTGTAATAGGGCACAGATTAAGGCACTACACAATTGTGACAGAAAGATAACTTTCTCAACAAACTGATTGGGCATTGCAGGGAGGGTGGTGTGTGTATATATACAGATATATGTATACTCATATATTTCTTTTTTCTTATATCTGTCTTGTTTTTATAAGGTTATAGTTTGTCATTTGGCAAAAGACATTTGTATTAAGCATGTGATCCCTGGAAATATTAGCTTCTTAGAATCATAGAATTATAGAATGTTAGGGGGGGAAGGGACCTCTGGAGATCATCAAGTCCAACCCCCCTGCCAAGCAGGACCATAGAATCTAGGGCAGGTTACACAGGAACGCGTCCAGACGGGTCTTGAAAGTCTCCAGAGAAGGAGACTCTACACCAGGGGTCCTCAAACATTTTAAACAGTGGGCCGGTTCACCGTCCCTCAGACACTGTCGGGGGCCGGACTATAGTTTGGAAAAAAATGAACGAATTCCTATGCACAGTGCACATATTTTATTTATAGTAGTGCACAAAAAACAGGAAAAAGAATGCCGTATCCGGCCCGTGGGCCGTAGTTTGAGGACCCCTGCTCTACACCCTCCCTGGGGAGCCCGTTCCAGTGCTCTGTAACCCTCACAGGAAAGAAGTTCCTCCTCATGTTGAGGTGGAACTTCCTGTGCTCTAGCTTATATGCATTGCCCCTTGTCCTATTGCAGGGCACAAGTGAAAAGAGGCTGCCCCTTTCTTCATGACACCCAGCCCTCATGTATTTATACACATTAATCAGATCCCCTCTCAGTCTTCTCTTTTCCAGACTAAAAAGCCCCAGGTCTCTCAACCTTTCCTCATAAGGCAGGTGTTCAAGTCCCTTAATCCTCCTCATAGCCCTCTGCTGGACTCTCTCCAGTAGATCTCTGTCCCTCCTGAACTGGGGAGCCCAGAACTGAATGCACTACTCCAGGTGAGGTGTCACTAGGGCAGAGTAGAGGGGGAGGAGGACCTCCCTCCATCTGCTGGACACACTCTTCTTAATGCTCCCCAGGAGACCATTGGCTTTCTTGGCCACAAGGGCACATTGCTGTCCCATGGATAACTTGCTGTCCACCAGGACTCCAAGGTCCTTTGCCACGGAGCTGCTCTCTAGGCACCTTCTTGTTTGTTTCTTATCAAGCTGTGGTGGTGTGCAGTTAGATTTTTGTTATGTCAGTGGAGATTGGAGCGAGGCCCCTTTCGTTACACATTTTATTCTGAGTAACACTCAATTCATTTGTGTAGTTTGCAGTAAACCTGTAGACGAAAAGCACACTTAAGAACTCTCAGGTGACTCCACAGATATTTGCTTTAATGACTTAAAAAACCCAACAAGGTTAAGTCTTTTGGAGGTTCACCTATTAATGTGACATTTTCTGAAGACATTTTTTGGACTTTAAGGTTTCATGTCTGAAAGGAATTCAAAATGGAGCTGGGTTTCATCATCTTTTTCAGGCTTTTCCCTAATCCCTCCCTCCCTGTAAGGGCACTATTCCTTTTTCTTCCTTACAGATCAATGTAAGTTACTCCTTTCCATCAACAGGTCAGATTTTGCTTTACTACAGGCATATTTGGCAGAGATAGCACTTTCAGTACTGGATTTCATTTATGTAGTAAATGTGAAGTCATTCCATCTGAGATGTGATATTCTCTAAGTTTCATGGATTATCATAATTTTACATTAAACTGTGATCTCTGAGGGTTTTCTAAAAGCCATACTCATTGCAAGTGCAGAGTCTCCTCTTTCCCCTAATTAGGAGTAATGATTTGTTTTCCCTAGCTCATGTACTATACTTACTTGAGGAGAAGCATCTCTTTGTCTCAGACTTTTGCCCTGAAGTTGCCCTGTTTTGGATGGAATTAACACTGAGTGAAGTCAGAAATGAGATGATTTTGTTGCGTAGGGTTTAGGGCATATATGTGGAACAAAAGAAGCGTGTGAGGAAAAATTTTAAAAGTGCTCCTAATCAAGTGACAGATATATTGGAATCTAGGCTGCCATAGCTGAGGTGCTAAGATCTTCTCATCATCAGTGTTTGGGTGCACTCTCTACAATCTATTTTGTAAAAGTCATTTGAATTACTTTAGGAAACCAGGGAATTAACTATTTCAATAGCTTTTTATTCTGTCCAGACTAGTTACGAACTTTGACTCAGCTAATGAACTGGTTCCTGAAGTTTCAGATTAACCAGTAACAACTTTTGCTGCAGATAAAATCCTCAGATATGCACACAAAATTATTTCATCCTCCATGTATTGATCAAATAACTGGGAGTGAGAGGAGATGGGAGAGTATTTGACTGCATCGTTTGCAGCAGCCTCTGCACAACTGTACAATAGGCCTTGTCCATAACAGAATGTTTGCTTTCCTTTGTGCTCATCTAGTTGTGACACGGGAAAAAAAAACATGCAAAAGAGTTGCAGAAGGGTAAAAGAAGGACTTTATGAGAGCAGAGCTGGGAGTATAAGGCAACATGCAGAAAATAATCCAAAGTGCTTTGCTTAGCCATATCCCAGTATGCACAAGCATAATCAAATTCTCAATCTGGTCTGCCTGAAAAGCTTGGGAGTGAATGGAAAGATAGGTCAGCAAGGACTAGCAAAATAAAAAATGTCATAACTGAGAAAACCGGTGAATGGGAGGATGTAAAGAGAGGAATACAAGCAACAAGCAATTGGTGTCTGCAGAAACTATCTGAACAGCAAGATTTTCACAGCCACAAAAGAGAATTCATTTTTTAATTGAGGTGCAAGATGCTTGGAGGAGGACAAGCCTTCTAGCTGTGTGGGTGGCAAGGGAAAGATCTCTTGGAGAATTTATGCAGAAAGAACACACACTGAGACCTGGGAATTAAAAGTGGCTCAGGGTTCAAGTCCTGATAATGGTCTGTAAGGTGATGCTCTAGTAGTCTGGAGGGGATGGAAACCTGAAGGGTAAAATCACCAAAGCAGAGCAGTTTCTGGGAGAAATGATTTGAGAAATATATTGACAGCTGACAAAATCTAAATCTAGACTTACAAAAAAACCCAAGACAAAACAAACAAACAAAAAACCCAAGCATTTTTGCGAAGTTTGTCAAAATTAGGATTTAGAGAGAAACATGAAGAAACATGAGATATTTTATGCCCATACTGTTAAAGTTCAGAAAAGCTCTAAGTCCCTGGAAATAGTATTATGCTGCAGAAGATTTTTGGCAGGGGCACAGACTGAGTGTACCTAAGGAGGTTAAAATGATATTAAAAATAGCACAGAGAATTAGAGAAAAATATGGCTGACAGACGGTATCTCAGATGTACAAAAGGTTTCCACAGAGACATATGTCATGAACTGTTCATATTGAAACAGCAAATATACTAGCCTTCTAATTATTTTAGCATTAGAATCGGTTTTATGCTAGCCAAGCGAAGAGACTCTGTAATGGTACAGGGTAGGATAATAAAAGAAGAATGCTTAACCTTCCCTCCAAACTCATTTAGCCAGATCCTCTCCTAGCAAAACTCAATTGGCTCCAGAAGGACTGCACCAGAGAGAAATTCATTCCACTTTGATTTTTGCAATGTGACATTCAGCTCACCCATTCTTCTGGGCTTTCATTTAATCTGAAAAAATAATGACACATATCAGACTACATTTCTGCTGAGGAAGAATGATTCCCCAGCACTCATAGTTGGGTCCTAGGCTGTCAAGGACTGTCATATGGAGAAGACTGGTCCACCTGCTGCTGTCTCATTCCTGGCAGCAGGCTCTGGTTTTGTTCTCCGTCAGCATCCTGCCCTGCTGTGTGTGAGGCTCCCTGGTAACATCTGTCATTATCAGAATTGTGAAACACAGCGATCTCCCTGCTGAAATCTTTTACGTTCCGTGCTGATTGTATTGTTCTCTTTTGCCATTAAGTAACAGTCGAAATGCAATTTTGTAAATAATTCACAACTTCTGTAATTCCAGCACAACTCCAGCTACCTCATGAGTTTGGCAGACAATCAGTTCATATTAAATACTGCTATTAACTGCCAGGGGTAGAGATGCTAGCTTCCTTGGTGTGGGATATACAGTTATACCTGGATCCTGGCTTAAGAAATTCCAATTCCTTACAGAAAAGATCAAACAGAGGCCCAGGGAACAACAATTTATATGCTCTACTTCTGAGACAGAATTTATAGTGTAGGGATTTTAACAGCAAATATCTATGCATTAATAAAACCTTTAATCTTTTATAAGATTCAGAACTATGTAGAATTTTGATGTTTTAAGAAGTGGCTTATCTATATTCTCTATTTGTTTTCCTAATAACTCTGTAATTTGAAAATAGAAAATTATTATTATTTTCCATCAAGCATTTTTCTGAATTTTCTTTAAGTGGAAATGTTCTGAAAAAAAGTTCTTTCTGTCTCAGTTTTGGGAACAGAAAATTTTTCAGTTCCTGGGGTTTTAGTTTGTCAGAAAGAAACATGGGCGTTTGAGAAAATCTGTATATTCTTGAAGTTTTGGCATGGGGAAAGAGCATGATTTGTTATTAGTTGTTACTTGCATGGTGATGGGATAGCAATCACAAAAAACTTATAAAATAAAGAACCTGTCACCCTTCTCCAAAGTAAAACAGCATTAAACTGGGACATAAATAGGGGGGAGGGGAGTGTTTCTTTTTTCTGTCTATTTTCCGGATGAGTTATTAGTTCCTTTAAGTTCATTTAAAGGAAAATTTTTCTTCTATGGTTGTTTGTTTATATTCTTACTGCAGATCCTTGTAGAGCTGCCCATAAATATTTCAGATACTGTCATAGGAACATTTAAGTTGTCAGAAACGTCATGCATACTTTGTTTTGGGGTAGACCCAAGACCTTTGAAGGAGTTTACTGAAAAAAACAATGGAAATGCATGCCTGCAATTCCAGACCAACAAACAGAACAGGCTCACATTTTCTAGATTTCATAAATGACATATTCCAATCTTCCACATTTCCACAGTTAAAATCTTCCAGAGTTTGTTAAACACCCTCATATAAAGGGACTTTTTCTGTGACAATATAAACCTATGTTAAAGTTCTATGGTTTTTAAAGCATACTTCCACCAGATGTCAGCAATGCACTCTCTAAACTCAAGCTGGCAGAGCCCTGAAGCTTTCCTCGGTGTTATGGAAGTCATGTAACATACTATACCATATTTAAGCAAATAGAGAAAAACAAAATGACCATCATTGCTTCTACAGAGAACTATGGCATTACTAAGCTTGCCTAGCTAATAACGTAATTATTTAGATAGTTTCTTTGGGAAGAAGGCTTGATTGGACCACTAACGTGCTTATTGTTTGTTGTTGTTTTTTTTCTCACAATTTCGGTACAATATTGAGTTTCTTGTTTCTATGTGTGTTTTCCTTTATTAGTCTATCAATAATAATGTATTTGGTTTTATTTTGTTTTATTGTGGGACTGTAAAGGAAAAAGAAATAATGAATCTGTGTTTGATGCTAGTGTGTAGCATTTATTTACCTGAAAATTTTAATGCAAAATAGAAGTACACTAGCCCATGGGGAGTGGTAGAAGCACAGGGGTCAGTAGTAGAAGTTGCTGTCTTCATGGCTTCTTCTTCACCAGTAATTCAGGCATCTAGTTGTAACATCCAAACCAAATACAGAACTTTGGCGGGCTCTGGTTTGGTTTCATAGGGATATCTTTGCTGTATTAACTTAAACCTCTTAAAGCTCACTTAGATACAACAACAAAAACCTGCAGAATGACCTCTACTGAGGCAGTAATGTGTGTGTGGTGCCAAAGCAGACATGACAGTTTTTACACTATAATGTCCCTGGCACTACACTCACATATTTCAGAACACTGTTTTTTTTGTTTTCCAATGGTTTCTAGAAATTGTTTCACAAATTCTTTTGGAACAGCATTGATCTGTCAGAAGCTGAACTTTCAGGTTTGGCCAAAACTGTGTAGAAAAGATTCCTCATGTCAGGGATAAAATTCCTCGTTAAAACCACAAAAAAGCAAGCCCCATTTCTGAGTGAGAAGGGAAGCCTGGGAATTCATTTAGCTCATGATCAGCCTGACTCACAGAGGATTTTTAATAGTCCAGGGGAGTCTCCTGACTGCTGGACTAGAGATTAAGGTCTGGAACCATAAAAGCATTTAAACAACAAGCTTAATGAAAATGAGACACCAGATTATATTTGTGTATTGATCTTGAGAGGCTTTCTCTGGATCAATGGGTAATAAATATATGAAGTGAAAACAGCTATACCAGGGAAAAAAAAAAAAACAAACAGAAATTTCATGCAAAAGCCTATAATTAGGGCTCATCCACAGGAAATGGAGAGTATAGGTGAATCACATAAATAGGAGTGAGCTTGTTCTCTCCTTTTCCATTAAAACCTCAAAAGTTGGGTTTGTGCCAATGCATAACTGAAAAAAATGTTGGAGGCTATGGGAAAACTGATTCCTGCCCAGTTCTAATTATAGGTCTGGCTGGTAGCACTCCGTATTATTCAGGTTGTCTGATATGTGCCATTATACAATACAGTTTTTAGCTGCTTATAACTTTGCCAGAACATTAACTATTTGGACTGAAATTTTCCATTACTTTGCCTGCCTCAGGCTGATTTTTTGGTAGCTGCCAATCAAGTCATTATGGCTTTTACAGAGTGTGATGGGGGGGAAGGGGATGGACCACAAAAAGTGTGGGGTTTTTAATGTTAATAACTTCTGCACGTTGTTTTGTTTAAGTAGCATGAGGCTCCTTGTGCTCTGTACATGGCAAGTCAGAACCATTAGAAGTTCATGTGCATCTGTGCAATGCTTGCTGAGCTCTGGAGATCAAACCACGTTTTCTCAAACTATAAGCTCTTGGAAAAAAAAAATATCAACAACAACAAAATCAGTTCACATTTCTCAGTATCTTTAATTTTAGCTCCTTGGATCTCCAGAGAATCTATACTTAGCAATCATTCTTGAACATTTTGGCTTGTACTGACAGGAGGCATCCCTATAGACATCTGATTAGAAAGATACTGAAATATGCCAAGGAAAGGTGCTTCCCCACTCTGTTTCCTTGCCCAGCAAGAAAAAGACTAGATTCCACCTTACCACTTATCTCCCTTCCTCATTGTTGCTTCCAGATGGGGCAACAAACTCCAAAAGTAGAAAAGCCATGTTGAGCTCATTGAAGGCAATCAGGCAGAGTGGAAGAGACAGCCTTCAGATGTGTGATTTTGAATCATGAGAAGATAAAAAAAACAGAGTAAGATGGTGTCAGGGGGATATGAAAAAAATGAGACTAGGGAAATTGGAAGGAGTTGGTGGGCACTGTGACTGGAATTGATGCAGAAACTAGACTGAAATATGATTAAGGACTTGGATATGGACCTGAAAGACAGGCAGATGGTAGGGAGAAATCAAAGAGTAAAGGACAATGTGAGGAAGCAGAGAGGTTGTAGACCAGAAAAACAGCAAGCTGAGGCTGAGCCTGCAAGAGTATACTACAGGAAAAACCTGGGGTTTGCTGGGCAAGAAAACAGAGGGGGAAGCAGTGATCTGGTCAGATGGGTTCATTCTGCAACATATTGTTAGCCCTGGGCCTGGTCTTGCCTGAACTGGATTTGGAAGGAAAGAAGATGCACACCCAGGGTTCATCACTTAGTGGAGTCAAGGCAGGACCAAGGGAGGCTCATGCTGTCACTACCAGTGCAGTAATATCAGTGTCACAATCCAATTATCAGAATTTCCCAGTATTTCAATTTAGAAAAAAGAGGAACACAGTTACTGTTATTTTCCCTGGCATAACTGTCACTAAGAACACAGAAAAGGAATATTTAGCTCCGTAATAAAATTTTCTGTTGCTTTAATGTGTCCACTCTGTGTGAAAACCCATCCTATTCACTACACAATGTCTTTCAATGTCTAAAAAATACAGAGAGCCAAACAGAAAATACCTTCATTAATTACATAGTACTTGTCTGTGCCCAGAGCAGTCCTGACACAGAATGAAGAAGATTTGTGAGAAAAAAATAGCATTTGCTATGTCATTAAAGACCTTCTTATGATGTGTACAAACACGACTGAGGGCAGGTTGGGAAAACAGTCTGAATTTGGTCTTTCACCAGTTTTTGAACACAGTTTTATTTAAGTTATTTGTGTTTAATACACATTAGTGGAGATAGATTTATTCAAGCTCTTAAAAATAAACTGTATAAATTCAAGCTACTGTACCAAAGTCCAAACCCTGACTCAGTTTTTGTTTTCTCCCTGCTCAGTCAAATCTCCCTCTAACTTTAGTAGGATTAGGCTGGGTAAGGATTTAGCAAAACTCATCAACGACTTCATGATTTGGCTCAGAGCTCAGTGAAAAATGAACTCTTTAAAAGGACTGTCATGGAACTTACATAAATTTACCAAGTCAAAGTACGGAATATTCAGTGATTCATGGCAGTGTGGTTTTTATTACAGCTTCTCTGAAACACAGCGGGCTTGCTTAGCAAGGGTTCACGCAAACATTTTCTTTGGTTTCAAGCTGCAAAGGTTCACACGCTCCAAGTTTCACTTTAAGCTTTGGGTTTGAGTCTTGGAAATGCCCTACTTTCACTCAATTTGTGTATCCAAACCATAGTAAAATAAATCTGGCATGAATGTGAACCAAATTCAGGCTGGCTGAAGTCCACCCAAAGCTATGAATCCGGTTTAGAGGCTTGGTGTGCTAAATGGCTTTTTGTTGTTCTTAACCATACCACTGACATCATGCTGATATTCACATCCCTTCTCCTAATATGCCCCGGATTGCATGGCACCTTTGTGCAACTGCAGATTATGATAAAATGAATGTCAAAGTAATGAAGAAGGTAACAGGATACCATTACATTTGAGGGCCTGCACTACCAACAGGTTTCAAAATAAGCATTTGAAGAGTTTCTTCAATGGTATAACTCCATTTTACCCAATGTTGTAAAAAGTATGGTGCTATTCTACTAATTTATATAAACCATTCATTTGCGTACAACACCCTTGCTATGTTACGAGTTCTCCATAAACATCTATGAAGTTATCTCAATAACCACCCTTGAGTTCCCAGATAAAACACCTTTTTGCTATTTCCCGTCAGGCACCTCATATATTAAGACCATTGCTTACTAAGCTACTTGATACCGTTTCATCACTTCCTTTTTTCTCCTTTACACACATTTATTAACATATTTGTTCTCAGTCTCTAGAAGTTCACACTCTTTTTTTTCTGTTCCGTTACTATATGAGTCATTATTAAGGCTCTTCTTTTCCCATTTTATTTTCTGTGAATTAAAGTTTTCACCTCCCTGCTCCTACTGTTTTCCTAGTTTCTCAGTTTTGCTTTTCAACCTGATCTTGCTGAGTATTAGCGTCCTGCCGTGCTTTCACCCCTCCACCTCTCAGGAAAGCCAGGGAAAATTAAACTGACTTGGGGATGGTTCTGATTTGATTGGAAAGATTTTTAAACAGTTATAGACATAGGTGAAGACACTCACTTGCATTTGCTGGAAAAAGGACAGTAGCAATATGACTTGGAAAAAATGAGAGAAATTTAACAAGTACTTGCCAACAAGAGCTAGGCTGGACAGCAGTATAAGTTGACAGAACTTCATATGAGGAGATACCTATTTTAGACATCAGGTGGCTATTAACATTCAGTTAAAAACCAACTGAACATACTTGCACTGTGACCCTTAATTTTGAGCATACAGCCACCTACTTTAGAAAAATCCAGATGTTTTAGAAGAATTTCATGCTAAACTTACCTTAAGCTTAAGGTAGACATTAGTGCCTAGTAAATTTGAAGCTAATTTCTTAAGTCAAAAGTAGGAGGTACAGAAAGAGGCCTAAATGTTAAAATGTTTTAGAGAAACACTAGTCGATTAGGATGAAATTCAGCCTACCAACTTAGATGCCAACTTGTCCTTTCTCACAGTTGGGACAGAGCAGAGGAGAAAGATACCAGTTATTTTCCTTGCTCTGTTTTCTATCTGCCTAGTCTGACTGTTCGGGCAGTGCTCAAACCACCACTGACAAGACCTTTACCAAGGCAACAGTCTTTGCAATTGCCTTATGAGCTCTGAGCTGATCTAGCATGTGTAGACACATTCCTTTTTTTCTGAAACAGAGTGGAGTTTTCGCTCTTTCCCCAAAAAGAGTCAGAAAAGTGCAGAGACCCACACCATCTCTCATGGCAAAATATAACCAAAAGCTTGATTTATTTGTTCCATGGGTGGTCTGATGCCAGCTGAGTTGGTTTGGCCTTCCAGCTGCCATTATAGAAGGGTTTTCCTTAGGTCTCAGATCATAATGGCCAGCTTCGTAGGGATATCTCCAGTACCCCTGAGGCTAGTGACACAAATCAGTAATGCTTATGCAGTGCCGGTAAAATAACAATTTCAAAGCTAATAAAGTGCTTACAATCAGATTTTACTACAGGTAAGTGAAATAATTTGAGTGCTGAAAAATAAGGCCTAAATCAGCAAAAGAACTTAGATATGAACTCAGAATAGACTACACAAGATTGCAGTGAGTAAAAAACACAGGAAAGAGTGATTTGTCTAAAATACGGCCTCTTTCTTGAGCAGTCTTTGTCATAAGCATGTTTGTAAAAGCCTGCCTAAGACTACCTTGTTCTTTGAGTACAGGTGACAGAAACCACCAGGGCAGCCCACTTAGCAGAGAGCCCACTTGAGAGGACAGAGACCTGATCTGTAAGTTTCACATGTTTTCTCCTTACATGAGAATAAATTAGAAGCTGGGTGAAGATTTAGAGAACCCCTGTGTTCCTGTTGTTACCGTTGAAAATGTCAGGTCTGCAGAATAGAGGTATATTGCAGGAATGACCCTGACTTTGAATAGACCAAAATCAATAGACCAAAATCAATCGAAACATGCACCCATCAGTGTGTCACCACATCAAGTTTTCCTTGTTCGTATCTTCTGTTTGCTCCAAGAATACTTCGGGCTATTAAATGTGTCCTGGTACAACTTCTATAAAAAAGGCAAAGCCCACTTCGGTATCAGCTATAGCTTGGTAGTTAGGACATTCACAGCATGAAGATGTATGTTTGAGCCTCAATAACCTGAGAAGAATTCTATGTCTAGTTTTCCTGCTTCCTTTCTGCGTGGGCTAACCCAGAGGTAGGACACCAAACCTGGATCCAGTAGCTTAATTTTTGAATGGCTGTGCTGTGCCTTGCATTCAGTGCTGTGATTTTATTGTAGGGTTCTTCTTTTAGGGGTCTTGGAGTGATCTTTGAATTACAAATGGTTTTAAGTAGGAGCTAAATGTTGAGTTACTCATCTAACTCAAGACAGTGATAACTCTGAGTATAGCAGTGATAGAAATACATGTGCTTGAGTAACTACTGGATGAAAGAAAGATCTCTGTGGGCCTACACTATTACATGGACTTTTTTTATCAATGACACTCTTTGATTTAGGCTTCTAAATCCCATCTAAACTGCTCTCTAAGTTCCTATATTACTTTGGGAGGTAAATTCCCTCTCACTGTAAGAGAAGATCAGGTTCATGACCACCTGAGGAACCTGAACATACATAATAAATCTATGGGACTTGATGAGATGCATCCCAGTGTCCTGAGGGAATTGTTTAATGTAGTTGCCAAGACACTCTCCAGGATATTTGAAAAGCCGTGGCAGTCAAGGTGACTGGAAAAAGGGAAACATTACATCTCTTTTTAAATAGAGTAGAAAGGAGGACCCTGAGAACAACTGACTCATCAGTCTCACCTCTGTGCCTGGGAAAATCATGGAACAGATCCTCCTAGAAGCTATGCTAAGGCACATGGAGGATGGGGAGGTGATCTGAGACAGCCAGCATGGTCCTGGCTGACCAACCTAGTGGTGTGCTATAATGGAGTGACTACGTAAGTGGACAAGGGAAGAGCTATGGATGTAACCTATCTGGACTTCTGTAAGGCCTTTGACTCCGTCAAAAGACTAAAGTCAAAAGACACTAAATTGGAGAGATATGGATTTAATGGATGAAGTGTTCAGTGGATAATGAATTGGTTGGATGGTTGCATCCAGAGGGCAGTGGTCAATGGCTCCATGTCCAGATGGAGATCAGTGACAAGTGGTGTCCCTTAGGGTTCACACTAGGACTACTGCTGTTTAGTATCTTCGTCAGTGACATAGTGGTACTGAGTGCACCCGCAACAAGTATGCAGATGACACCAAGCTCAGAGGTGCAGTTCATATGTCATCCAGATGAACCTGGACAAGCTTGAGAAGTGGGTCCATGTGAACTTCATGAGGTTTCACAAGGTCAAGTGCAAGGTCCTGCACCTGGGCCAGGGTAATTCTCAGTATCAATACAGGTTGGGGGATGATGTTCTGATAGGCCAAGGGATAATGGTTTTAAACTAAAAGAGGGTAGATTCAGATGAGATATAAAGGTATTTTTTTACAGTGAGGGTCGTGAAACACTGGAACAGGTTGCCCAAAGAGGTGTCACGTTCAAGGACAGGGCTCTGAGCAACCCGATCTAATTAGAGATGTCCCTTCTCAGTGCAGTGGGGTTGGACTAGATGACCTTTAAAGGTCCTTTCCAACCCAAAACATTCTATAATTCTTTGTTCACCTAGCCCAAGCTACAAATACTACTGTATCAGAGAACTTCATAATCTCAAATATCTCACAACATTGCTGTAAAGCTGAAAACAGCTACTTAATTTAACAGATGAGGAATTAAGACACAGATAGCTTAACTAGCTTGAATGAAAGCATGCAAAGGGCCTGTGATAGTGCAGGCAAGGTTTTAAGCCTCGGTTTCTCATGCACATCCTCCAAATCTTTTATTTCTCCTGAAGTGTGTAAGTAAGTGTTCTGGGGCAAAACAAATAATGTCTGATACAATGTCCGATACAAAAGGCCACGAGGAAGGAGAATGGGTGGAAGAGAATGATTTGATTAAATGAATGAGCAGGATAGATGATAACATGGATGTCCGCACATGGCACGTGAAGGTGGCCTCTGTGTCTTGAGCCTTCAAAAGCCTCCAGTTTAACATGTAAATTGGCTCCAGGATTGAACAAAATAAATGCTAGTGCCAGGGGTTTTTTTTTAAAATGTAATATACTCCATCTGCCTTATAAGAAACTAAATAACTTTCTGGACCATCCCAGGTACACAATCATGTAATACATAGTAATGAATCATTCAAAAAGAAAGCAATAAAACTTAGCTGAGAGCTTAAACTTTTACAGAAAGCCACCATACTGTTACACAGCAGACCAGAGGGCTGCTGTCATGCTGTCATAGCTTAGCAATTTTGTTTGAAAAGGACCAATGTCTGGATTTGTCCCAGCCACCTGAGGGGTGTGTGTGGTTGGTCATTCTGGCTCCATAGATTGCTAGTGAAATACACTCTTAATACCCAGATTCAAACAGGCAGCATGAATGAACTGCTGCCAGGAGATACCCATCGAGCTCCGTTGATTAGATAGGGCACCTAAGATAGCAATTATTTAAACTTGGGTGCGCTGGGAAGATAAGTGAATCTATCATGTCCAAACACAGCGTTGCAAAGCTGTGTGTCAGCAGTCTCCTTGGTCATTCCCTTGCAACTCTCCGCACCTCTGGCACTCTCCTATTTACTAATCGATGAAGTGGAGTAAAGGCAAAATAGCAAACAAGTAACAAGAAATCTTTCCAGTTCCCAATGAGCATATTCATACATAAGCTGAGCATGCAGTTCTAGGGTGAATATGGACTTTGTGTTCTTTGTACAGGCTGTAAAGTTGTAACTGGCTTCACTTTTGACCAGTCATCTCCTTGTTAAAAACTTTGTTCAGAAACTCTAACAACAATCTGCTTAGCTTGGGTTTTTGTTTGTTTTGTTTTGGGTTTTGGTTTCTTTGTTTGTCTTGGGGTTTTGCTTCTGTGTGTGTCTTTGTTTGTTTGTTTATTTGTTTTTTCCTGAGTTTGAACAGTCTTAAGTTAAGAGAATGAGGCAAAAAGCTGAACCCAAATTTTTAAGCCATTTCCTTCCAGGTGTCTCTTCCCAGTTCCATCTGCAGCTAGTTCCTTTCACTTCTGAGCTAACTGGTATAACCACCAGCAGATGCTGTCCCAAGACATTTGGTTACATGACTTCTCTCAAAACTCAGAAGAAAAAATCTCAAATGTGTGCAAGGGTCAGGGGGGGAAACACACACACAAGCATGGATATACATATTCTTAAGGTGAAAACTTAATTTTCCCTTGCTTTAAAGTATTGAGAACGTTCTGACTGACTTCTGAAGCTAGAACTACTACTATGAAAAAAGGACTGATTCTAAATGAAGAAAAATAGTCTTTTACTGTTGAGTATGTAGAGGTGGATGCAGTTGCCATCTGTATAATAGCATGGTAGCTCTTACTTAACTTGCAGTACATGTTATGTGACCATTTCACCCATTTGTAGGAAGGAAAGGGTAAAAGATAAATAAATCAGGTCTTCATCTAGCACTTGAGTCATCATTTTAGACAGTCTCTCTGATGGAGAACAGGCTCATTACTGTCTTCCCTCCCATGACCCTTGCATACGGTTGGGATTTTTACCTTTAACATTGAGAAATACTGTTGAAGTAGTTGGGTATCAATAGCCTTCATCTCTCTTGTAAATCTATGCCACAAGTTTGTAACAGAACATCATTGCACCTCTACTATTTTGTTTACATGAAGGTAAACTATGCCATACTGCTAGTGCTAGTTTTGCCATGTTGAGGCTAAAAACACAGCAGCAGCTAGACAGGAAAGGTATTTTTTCATCCTGTGAAATTTTTTTCAGACTTCATCATTTTCCTAGTCCCAGTATAAAACAGAGTTCTTTCAAATGTTTCAATAAAGTCTAATAACGCTCTGAAAGGCACCTTGTACACACTCATAGAGCTAAGTAGACTTGTGGTTCAGGTCTTTGTGCAACTGTTTTCCTGTGTCTTACCAGCAGTAACTGTGATACTGACTTTTCCAATGAAGGAAAGTATTTGTGTCTTTCTTACATCTACCAGCTATTCTGTCCTTGAATAGATGAAACATTTTAATTGTGGTATTTCCATAAAAAACTTTAATTTCAGCAAGTGAGTGTTTTCTAATAATAACAGAAATATTCTGCCAGTAAATTCCTAAGGTAACTTCTCTAAAATATTTTAGCAGGGCAGAAAACAAATTTAATTTACCAGTTCTTAATAATGTACTCTACCTGGTCTAGGTAGCCTGAATATTTTAGTAAGCAGAGAATAAATGACACTGGAAGAAATATCATATAAGATTTCATAGAGTCATTTAGGTTGGAAAAGACCTTTAAGGTCATTGAATCCAACATAAACCTAACACTGACAGGTCCACTACTAAACCACATCCTTAAATGCCACATGACATTTCAGATCAAGACCCACCGTTAACCCAGCACTACCAAGTCACCACTAAACCATGTCACTCAGCACCACTTCTACACGCCTTTTAAATACCTCCAGGGATGGTGACTCTACCACTTCCCAGGGCAGCCTGTTTCAATGCTTGACAACCATTTATGTGAAGAAATTTTTCTAAACCTCCTCTGATGCAAATTGGGGCCACTTTCTCTTGTCTTGTCGCTTCTTAATTGGGAAAAGAGAGTAACCCCTACCTTGCTACATCCTCCTTTCAGGTAGTTACAGAGAGTGAAAAGGTCTACCCTGCGCCTCCTTTTCTTCAGACTAAATAGCCCCAGTCTCCTCAGCTGCTCTTAAGTGTTGTTCTCTAGAGCCTTCATCAGCTTTGTTGCCCTTCTCTGGATGTGTTCCAGCACCTCAATGTCTTTTTTGTAGTGAAGGGCCCAAAACTGAGCTCAAGGTGCTGCCTCACCAGTGCTGAGTACAGGGGGATGATCACTTCCTTAGTCCTGCTGGCCACACCATTTCTCATAAAAGCCTTGGATGCCTTGGCCACCTGGGCATACTGCTGGCCCATAGTCAGCCAGCTGCTGACCAACATCCCTAGGTCCTTTTCTGCTGGGCAGCTTTCCAGTCACTCTTCCCCAAGCCTGTAGTGTTGCTGGGGGTTGTTGTGACCCAAGTGCAGGACCTAGCACTTGGCCTTGTTGAACATCATATCACTGGCTTCCACTCGTTCATCCAGTCTGTCCAGATCCCTCTGTAGAACCTTCCTCCCCTCAAGCAGATCAACACATCTGCCTAGCTTAGTCTCATCTTCAAATTTACTAAGGGTGCACTCATTCAGATCACTGAGGAAGATATTAAACAAAGCCAGTCCCGATATTGAGCCCTGGGGAACACCACTTGTGACCAGCCATGAACTGGATTTAACTCCATTCACCACCACTCTTTGGACCTGGTCATCCAGCCAGTTTTTTTTACCCAGGGAACAGCACACCCGTCCAAGCCATGAGCAGCCGGCTTCTCTAGGAGAATGCTGTGGCTGCTCATGTTTCAACATAAAAACCATCAGCTGAAACATTAATTATCTTAACATCAAAACATGATATTATGACAGTACTGGAGTTAATAACTGTCATTCAGGGTCTTTCCCTTGTAAACTCTGGGAAATCTCATCAACATTTGAACTATGTAGTGCAGTGAAATATCCAGTTTTAAACACATCTCTCTGTTTACACACTGTAGTTTGTGTTTTAAATATACCTGATTGCTCAGCTCTTCTTAAGGTGGTAGGAACTTTCTATGAGAACATAGAGGGGGTCTGAGACAGGGAAACTGCATATTTTTCTGTCTAAATTCATCCTTGTGAGTGGGTGTAAAGTGATACCATCATGATCTGGTTAAATTTAATTTTGTAATTTGCCAATCACCACATTTTATATCTGCTTCTGTGCCTGGTCTATAGGGTATACACATTAAAGCCCTATTAATGCTGTAGGCACAGAGTTCGTAGGGAAGCATGTTATTTCATCTGGTGAGGTATATTTGATCCTGGCTTTTAGCTCTGGTAGTGGTAGTCCCAAATTGGGATAGTCTGGGAGGTTTTGAAGAATTGCATTTTTGTGGGGAAAAGTTTTCAAATAACATATGCCCAGGTCTTGTGTTTAAGTATGTACTAGGTATTTTTAAGCCCTGTGGCTGGATGAAATCAATGGGCACAAATCTTCTAAACCACTGCAATGTTTTTCAGAAATTCTCATGTGCCCCTGCATCTCTCTGCAGGATCATGAATGGGAAATCTGTCTATAGTTAACAACCTTATTTGTATCTTTCACATTCATAGACTTGTAAGCTTCCTCCTGATGCAATGTAAGGCTCTTTCTCGAGGCTGGCAGTCCTCTTGTCAATGGTTGCATTCTTTATCAACCCTTTCCAGAGAATACCTTGTCCATCTCTGAGCACAATCACAAGCAACCAATTTCTCCAGGAGAATGCTGTGGGAAATGACACAAAATGCTTTACTAATGTCCCGGTAAATAATATCCACAGCCTTTGTATCCTCCATCCAATGGGTCACGTTGTCATAGGAGGAGATCATTAGTCAAGCAGTATCTGCCTTTCATAAACTCATGCTGACTGGGACTGATTGCCTGGTTGCTCTCTATCTGCTGTGTGATGGTACTCATGATAAAAGTGAGTAAAATAAAATTCCATAAAATTCCTTAGCATCAAGCTCAGACTGACAAGTCCATATTTCCCTGGATCTTCTTTCCAACCCTTCTTGTAGATGGGTGTCACATTCACTAATCTCCAGTTAACCGGGACCTCCCTGTTTAGCCAGGACTGCTCGTAAGTGATGGAAAGTGGCTTATTGAGCACTTCCACCAGCTCCCTCAGTACCCTTGGGTAGATTCATCTGGCCCCATAAACTTGTGTGCATCTGAGTGGTGTTGCAGGTCACTGACCATTTCCTCTTGTATTGTGGAGACTTCATTCTGCTCCCTGTCCCTGTGTTCCAGCTCAGGGACTGGGTACCTGGAGAACAACTGATCTTACTATTAAAAACTGAGGCAAAGGCAGCATTAAGTACCTCAGCCTTTTCTTCGTCCATTGTCACTATGTCTCCCCCACATCCAATAAAGGGTGGAGATTTTCCTTAGCTGTCCTTTTGCTGTTAATGTATTTATAGAAACATTTTTAATCTGTTGGGGTTTTTTTAAGACAAAACCAACAACAACAAAAACACAAACACAAATTTGAAAATCAAATAATAACTTCATGACTTTTTACAACGCTAAATCCATCTTGCCATTGGTGAGTGCTATTCACTGGAGGCCACCAGACTTACCTCTGTGAGTGTGGATTCATACTCCCGTGTGGATTCATACTCCCACTGGTAAGCAGTCTTGACCTATGTATAGCACTCTGTTTACTTTCTCTCCTTTCATGACTACTTTGTGCTCACCATAGGGAAACAGCTTATCACAAGAATGGCAGAAATTTTGCAGATTTGATGGTGGTTTTGTTTCCCATCACTGTCAGGGAAAAAAAGAAAAACAATGAAATCATAGAACCATTTCTTTCTATTCATATACTGTGGAATAAACCTTCAGTTCACATGAAGCAGTAAAACCGGTGAAGTTTTGCTGACTTGCCCCAGCTGGGAATTTGTTCCAGTGTATTTATAAGTAAAATCACACAAACATGCTATGTGGATGGGGTTATATGTGAAAATCAATATTAAATTCATCATATTTAGCTGCTACAGACCACAGTGAACACTTGCTCTCTAATGGTTAAATGCCCTTTGGATCTGAAGCCCTTTGATTTATTGGAAGAAACCTGCTGGGCAGAACATACTGTGGAGCTGATTAATGTCAGCTTCTGTCATCAGTTTCCACTTAGATTCTTGGCCAGCTCTGACATCCCCTCCCTTAAGGATCCAGAAGAATTTGAGGACTGATCCAAGAGCTTTACTGGCATGGGATTTGCAGAATGTGGTGCTTGCAAAATAAGGAAGATGAATGGAAGTAAAATTCCATGTTCTCTACTGGACTTGTTTCTTTAACTCATTTCTCTGGAGAAAGAGACCAATGCCAGGACCACACCAGCAAGGGAAACAAATCAATAGCATGTTCACTGGTTTTGTTACAGATGTCTTGCATTTCCTTTGCTGCTTTATATGCTCCCTCATAGCCTGTCAAACTGGAAAATGACTGCAGTGAGAATGCAGAGCTACCATAGCTGTCTAGATTTACACTCACCATTGTATGAGGAAACTTAGGAACTACAAACCAGTTGGTAGTGCGTATCATTTTAGAGAGGATAAGCCTGTATCTGAACAGGGCTAATAAAAAGTGGCAACCACTGTGATTTGCAGGTTGATCGTGAGTAGCGTGAGCTTTTTTAACAGTAGAACATGATCTCCCCTGTCCTTTCCCCTCACCCTCCCTTGGGAATGATGACTGTTTATGGCAGGTAATTTTCTTGTGTTCATTGTGACACATTTCCCTTGCAGTTTCTCATTTGGAGAAAATGACTCTTACCTTTCTTCTGAGCATAGAATTCTCCTGTTGCTCATCGCACACATGGATATTTCTGCTACAGGAATCACACGTTGTCATAAAAATCCCAACAGTGCTGTACCTGTTGCTGAACACATTCTCACTGGCAAGAAAGAAGTATGAGTGAACAGTCAAATGCTGAAATATTAAAAACATCAGAGTATAACTATACAAAGTATTATGAGGTTTTGGAAAACTTAACACAGGAAAATTAGTTGCCCTAGAAATCACACTTAAACTTCTAAGAAACCAGATTACAACCTTTTTAATAACTTAAAGATAGGATTTCCTGTCCTTCATCTCACCAATGACAACCTGATTTGTCAGAATACTGTCACATGCACTAAGAACATTACACTGCTTCCCTTGAGATGGCATAATATTTTACTGTTAGCAATCCACCTGTTCAGTTCCTTTTCCTTTTCCCCCACTCAGGGTGAACTTGATGCTTTCCAAGACGAACTGTAGAAGATAGCTGCATAGAGCTGGAAGCCTTTATTTAATTTCTCATTTTCACTAACACCCCATTCCCCATCCCTTCTTTCATATTCTTTCACCACTGCTTGTGTTCTGGGGTGAGAAGGGAAGGTTATGAAAAGAAGAGAGTTTTATTTCCTTAGGAATAAGCCAAAGTAGTTTATAGACTTCTATAGTACTATGCAATTAAGCAGATCATTTTCAAATGTAGCTGTGGGATTTTGTTGATGATCTACTTTCGATTGTAAGGAATTAAGCTAGGAAAAAACTAGACATCGATTTTAAAAAAAAATTAAAACTGAGCATTACATGAAATAAGACCTTTTCAATGGCAGATTAAGTCAGTATATAGATTCACACTGAATTTAATGGGCTTTGAATCAGTCCCAAAGTGATCTCAAATCTCCAAAGTAAACAAACTTTTAAAAACAGTGTTTACTACTCAATTATCTGGGATAGTGACTTAAGTTACCTAAAAAATCCAGCCGTTTTCAGGGTCTCCAGTCTCAGAAAAAAAGTTGGGGACAAAAGTTCTTTGAACCCAGGATGTTTAGACATAAGTATTTTAGATTCATTAACTGGCATTTTTTTACAAAATATTGCTGAACTGCAACATTTCTGACCAGTTCTACTACTGATAAAATTGGCAGATGACACATAGATTGGCAGTGTAACAATTAACGGCAGAATGTTCTGGACCAATTAGGAAGTTGGGCCAATTTAAACAAAATATTCAATACCAGTGAACATGAAACTATGCACTGAAGAACAAGGAATTACGAACTTGCCTTCATTATCCTGGAAGGTAGTGAGTCCAATAAGATTATTTGCCCTGATGGAAAACTTCCACATGGCTTATGTGACAATTACATTTCTACAGCATAAAGTGCTTCTACATCTGTATATAGCTCCAGTGACTCAATGCAGAGATTAAAGGAGTCAACTTTTGCTGGCTATCAGTAAGATGAGAAGTTAACTTGTTTGCAGTGCAAGACTGGGGAAGAAATGTCAAATAATAATTACTGGGGAAAGCTGGCTTATTAGCTATAAGGACAAACTTGTGAATGGAGCCAAAGCTTAGTTTAGAAACAGGGAGGACACCTGTTTACAATGAGGTAATAAATAAATGGAAAAGAAACACCAATGAAGGTGGCAGATTCTCCATCTCTTAATAGCTTCATAGCACAGAACTGTAAAGATGTGCTCTCTAGCTTGGTTTCAGGATAACCAGAGAAAGTCAAATAGCCTGCTACATACAAGAAGTTAAGTTGGATAACTCCGACTTGCCTTATTTATGAAAACTTTGAAGTAAGAAGTGACAATCAGTCATAGCTAAGAAATAGCTAGATAGAGCTTTTACAGTATGATTAAAATAGTTCAAAAGCCATGAAAAAGTTTCTGTCAAACTATGAAAACATATGATCCATTCTACTTTGTGTACTACATTAATGAAAAGGACCAAGTCCTTATTCTTGCTTCCACTCAGTCTAACAGAGCATCTACCACTGACTTTGTTGCGTGTAGTAATTAACCGTTAATCATTACCAGCACAGAACTCCAAATCTGATTTTCTCCAAACAGCTTTCCTTCAGTCAATTATTAGCAGCTGGATCCTGGCTCTTTAATTAGGCTGAAGCTAGCAACTACCTGAACGAAAGCACTAAAATCCAGCACTGCTCAGCTGATGAGGTAAAGTGGTTGTTCTTTTTATGAGATGTTGTTTGCTTGACATGTTTGCATGACTAGGTCTGACGTTCTCAACTGATCTTCCAGGGTGCTGTATAATTGAGGATTTGAATTATTTTAAATTAGTAGAGTACCTCCAGAGGAGTCCTGTCAAAATGGCATCCTCAACATGCACAGAAAATACACTACACCCTTACATTTTAAACTCCTAATTGTAATAATGACTCTGGCACCAAACCCTTCTGGAGGATTGATGGCTAGCTGAAGCTAATGGCTCTCAGCTGAATTTCAGGCCACAGCTCCTCCCAAACAGTCATTAATCTTCAGGAAATGTCCTGTGCTTCCATCAAGAGTGTTTAAATGTCTCTGTATTTTTAACTAGATCATCCATATGATGTTTCTAAATCAGCTAAATAGAAAAATGATGTTTTCTGACTAACTTTAGATGTTGTAGTTAATTCATTTTCACAAGGCTGTTTTCTTAGGGCACTGCCCTGTGGTTCTTCACCTCACCAAAGTTCTCAGTGACCTTTCTGAAGACTGGCCTTTACTTAAAGTTTAAATATCAAACTTGATAAAAACATAAAGCAGGATTTTCAGATTTCCTCAACATTGACCCAGTTTAACTCTTATGGAGGTCACTGCGTCTGTCTGAATTATCATTTAGTTTAGTTCCTCAGTATAGTCCTTGATCCTTGTCTTGTGCAGACCCATATTTTATTAACTTGCACACAGGTTCTCCTCTGAAGTGAATCAATCATTCTGGAGGAAAAAAAAAACCTCATACAGAGCTTAGGATGGTTAGCTTTGGGAACAAAGATCATGCAGTGGAAGTTACGTTAGGCTTGGCTCTTTCCATCTTCATAGTCCTCTAACAAGACAGTGAACAACTTAGTGGATGAGGTGAAGGCTGTGGATGTTGTTTACCTGGAATTTGGTAAAGCTTTTGACACTGTTTCCTGTAGCATTCTCCTGGAGAAACTGGCTGCTCATGGATTGGATGTGTGTATGATTCACTAGGTAAAAAACAGGCTGGATGGCTGAGTACAAAGAGTGATAGTGAATGGAGTAATTCATCCAGCTGGTGGCCTGTCACAAGTGATGTTCCCCAGAGCTCAGTATTGGGACTGGCTTTGTTTAGTATCCTCCTCAGTGGTGTGGATGAGGGGATCGAGAGAACCCTTAGTAAATTTGCAGATGACACAAAATTAAGAGGGGGTGTTGATCTGCTTGATGGTAGGAAGGCTCTACAGAGGGATCTGGACAGGCTGGATTGATGGGTGGAAGACAATGGTATAATGTTCAACAAGGCCAAGTGCTGGGTCCTGCACTTGAGTCACAACTACCCCCAGCAACACCACAGGCTTGGGGAAGAGTGACTGGAAAACTGCCTGGCCAAAAAGGGCCTAGGGGTGTTGGTCAACAGCTGGCTGAATATGGGCCAGCAGTGTGCACAGCTGGCCAAGAAAGCCAATGGCATCCTGGCTTGTATCAGGAATAGTGTGGCCAGCAGGACTAGGGAAGTGATTGTCCACCTGTACTCAGCACCGATGAGGCAGCACCTTGAATACTGTGTTCAATTTTGGGCCCCTCACTACAAGAAGGTGCTGGAACGCACCCTAAGAAGGGCAATAAACCTGGTGAAGGAACTAGACGACAAGTCTTATGAGGAGACTGGAGAAAAGGAGGCTCAGGGGAGACCTTACTGCTCTCCACAACTTCCTGAAATGAGGTTATTGTGAGGCAGGTGTCAGTCTCTTCACCCTGGTAACAAGTGATAGAACAAGAGGAAACAGCCTCAAGACACACTAGGAAGGTTTAGATTGGATATTAGGAAAAACTTCTTCATTGGAAGGGTTGTCAAGCATTAAAAGAGGATGCCCTGGGAAGTAGTTGAGTCACTATCCCTGGAGGTATTTAAAAGATGTGTAGATGTGGTGCTGAGGGATGTGGTTTAGTGGTGACTTGGTAGTGCTGAGTTAACGGTTGGTCTTGATGATCTGAAAGGTCTTTTCCAACCAAAATGATTCTATGTTCTACCAGGCTTCATGTCCTCAAACATGCCCTCAACCCGCAGCTCAGTTCATACAGTTCACACTTTCCATTTCATGCTAAGAAAACACAGTTCTGTCAGGCTGTAACACAGCCCTCACTATTCCTGACACTGTGAACTGAACTAACAACCATAAACAAAAAGATTGTTATGATTTGAGGTCACAGGGGAATCACATGGGGCCCAGCAGAGGTCCAGGACCATGTACTGCACAGCATTGATGCAGACAATCTGAGCTAACTCTGAGCAACATAGACACAAACCACCCTTCACCACTTGGACTGGGGGCCAGGAATCAGTCCCACTATTGAACATACTTAGCAGTGCAGCCAATAATAACATTTCCTGGGAATAAAGTGAGACTATTGCTGAACTGTTTGGAAAAATTGTCGTATCACCATTTTCACCATAAATCATTGACTGTCACACCAAACCTTCAATAATTAGAGAGTTATGCAGGGCTCTTCATGGAGTGACCCTTTTAAAGACAGTTCAGAAAAGCCACCAGGTTTTTTCTGCATCCTGGCATCATGGCTGTACTGCACAAGTACCCTCAAAAGCCGAGGTTGTGCCTTATTTGTCATGGCCTTTGGGAGTACTTAGGTAAGGGATTTAAGGGGTCTAAAAGGTCACAGAGCAGTAAATTTTCAAACTGAAATATTCCTGACAAGCAAGTTTGAACATTTGAAAGAATCAGACACAACTATAATCTAGGAGAGGCTCTCAAATAAAAATAAATGTGAACAAATGCAAATGTTAGACATTTGCTGAGAGTTTCCAAAACAGCATTTGTTTACACAGCTTTTCAATAAAAGAGATTTGATAACAGTGGAACGTTGACTAACCTTTCCAAATACACTGGCTTGGTTGTTTGGCCTTTGTTGCAAGGCTCTATACTATGAAAATGTATAAAGCATCTACTTAAATAAGGACAGATATGAGTCTTATGTACATGAAAATGTGGCAGAAACAAGCTCCATGTTTATAAATGCACTTTTGAGCCCAGATACCACTCTACTGCCTTCCATATCCTACCAAAAATATGACCCCTGCAAAGAGTAGGAAAAAAACCTGACTCTCATCAGTTCTACTAGCATAGAATACCACTTAGCAATACTATGAAAGCATATGGCAGATCTGAGCAACTCTTTGAAACCAGATCCATGGAAATCTGATAATGTACTTCCTTACCCATATATTAATTCACTCTTCAAAAAGTTTAGGGCCAAGAGCAATCTCAGTGGCCAATTCTTACTCAAAAATCAATGAGTGCTGTTAGAGCTAGATAGGGTCACTCTGCCAGAAGGGAATTTTGTGATGAAAAATAAGTAAACAATTACCCTCCTTTCACTATGTGATAAATCTAAAACCTTCTCAGATTATGTTTTTCACAGAACTGTTAAGTAGAAAGGAGAAGGCATATGAACACTGTTCTGGGTAGTCTAGTAGTGACAATTCTTTGATGCACACAGCAAAGAGCTCTGAGGTCTTACTCTCAAGGTCCTTGTGAGTGGACACATACTGAGCTCAGGCTCCTCAGGAGGCTGTTGCAGTCACAGAGCAGATAATTCTCAGAGTCAAGGAGCGTTTCAGCAGGGTTTCTAACCTTGGTTCCTCTCACTGTCCCTATGGAAAGATTGTTTTGGCAAACCAGCATTTTCCAGCACACAACATTTTACTGAACAATACCCACTTAGTTCTACTAAATGACTAATTTGCCTCTGTGAAACAGTGGAACATGGGAAAACTAATATTCCCGTTGGTGATAAGGCTTTAAAATACAAATGGGGAGAATTTTCTGTGGTTGTTAATGCATGATTCCTTACACAGTTAATGTGAAGGACAGAATGNACCCTAAGAAGGGCAATAAACCTGGTGAAGGAACTAGACGACAAGTCTTATGAGGAGACTGGAGAAAAGGAGGCTCAGGGGAGACCTTACTGCTCTCCACAACTTCCTGAAATGAGGTTATTGTGAGGCAGGTGTCAGTCTCTTCACCCTGGTAACAAGTGATAGAACAAGAGGAAACAGCCTCAAGACACACTAGGAAGGTTTAGATTGGATATTAGGAAAAACTTCTTCATTGGAAGGGTTGTCAAGCATTAAAAGAGGATGCCCTGGGAAGTAGTTGAGTCACTATCCCTGGAGGTATTTAAAAGATGTGTAGATGTGGTGCTGAGGGATGTGGTTTAGTGGTGACTTGGTAGTGCTGAGTTAACGGTTGGTCTTGATGATCTGAAAGGTCTTTTCCAACCAAAATGATTCTATGTTCTACCAGGCTTCATGTCCTCAAACATGCCCTCAACCCGCAGCTCAGTTCATACAGTTCACACTTTCCATTTCATGCTAAGAAAACACAGTTCTGTCAGGCTGTAACACAGCCCTCACTATTCCTGACACTGTGAACTGAACTAACAACCATAAACAAAAAGATTGTTATGATTTGAGGTCACAGGGGAATCACATGGGGCCCAGCAGAGGTCCAGGACCATGTACTGCACAGCATTGATGCAGACAATCTGAGCTAACTCTGAGCAACATAGACACAAACCACCCTTCACCACTTGGACTGGGGGCCAGGAATCAGTCCCACTATTGAACATACTTAGCAGTGCAGCCAATAATAACATTTCCTGGGAATAAAGTGAGACTATTGCTGAACTGTTTGGAAAAATTGTCGTATCACCATTTTCACCATAAATCATTGACTGTCACACCAAACCTTCAATAATTAGAGAGTTATGCAGGGCTCTTCATGGAGTGACCCTTTTAAAGACAGTTCAGAAAAGCCACCAGGTTTTTTCTGCATCCTGGCATCATGGCTGTACTGCACAAGTACCCTCAAAAGCCGAGGTTGTGCCTTATTTGTCATGGCCTTTGGGAGTACTTAGGTAAGGGATTTAAGGGGTCTAAAAGGTCACAGAGCAGTAAATTTTCAAACTGAAATATTCCTGACAAGCAAGTTTGAACATTTGAAAGAATCAGACACAACTATAATCTAGGAGAGGCTCTCAAATAAAAATAAATGTGAACAAATGCAAATGTTAGACATTTGCTGAGAGTTTCCAAAACAGCATTTGTTTACACAGCTTTTCAATAAAAGAGATTTGATAACAGTGGAACGTTGACTAACCTTTCCAAATACACTGGCTTGGTTGTTTGGCCTTTGTTGCAAGGCTCTATACTATGAAAATGTATAAAGCATCTACTTAAATAAGGACAGATATGAGTCTTATGTACATGAAAATGTGGCAGAAACAAGCTCCATGTTTATAAATGCACTTTTGAGCCCAGATACCACTCTACTGCCTTCCATATCCTACCAAAAATATGACCCCTGCAAAGAGTAGGAAAAAAACCTGACTCTCATCAGTTCTACTAGCATAGAATACCACTTAGCAATACTATGAAAGCATATGGCAGATCTGAGCAACTCTTTGAAACCAGATCCATGGAAATCTGATAATGTACTTCCTTACCCATATATTAATTCACTCTTCAAAAAGTTTAGGGCCAAGAGCAATCTCAGTGGCCAATTCTTACTCAAAAATCAATGAGTGCTGTTAGAGCTAGATAGGGTCACTCTGCCAGAAGGGAATTTTGTGATGAAAAATAAGTAAACAATTACCCTCCTTTCACTATGTGATAAATCTAAAACCTTCTCAGATTATGTTTTTCACAGAACTGTTAAGTAGAAAGGAGAAGGCATATGAACACTGTTCTGGGTAGTCTAGTAGTGACAATTCTTTGATGCACACAGCAAAGAGCTCTGAGGTCTTACTCTCAAGGTCCTTGTGAGTGGACACATACTGAGCTCAGGCTCCTCAGGAGGCTGTTGCAGTCACAGAGCAGATAATTCTCAGAGTCAAGGAGCGTTTCAGCAGGGTTTCTAACCTTGGTTCCTCTCACTGTCCCTATGGAAAGATTGTTTTGGCAAACCAGCATTTTCCAGCACACAACATTTTACTGAACAATACCCACTTAGTTCTACTAAATGACTAATTTGCCTCTGTGAAACAGTGGAACATGGGAAAACTAATATTCCCGTTGGTGATAAGGCTTTAAAATACAAATGGGGAGAATTTTCTGTGGTTGTTAATGCATGATTCCTTACACAGTTAATGTGAAGGACAGAATGTGCTGGGATACACTTTTAACTCTCAGACTTCCAAACTATATTATTTTGGCTAAGGAAAACTACTTGCAGGTATCTTTAATTTTCAACATTTCTTAGTACTTTGTCCAAAATTATAGGTGGGCTATGGACATGTAACCATTTGGTTCTTAGCTCAAAACACATTGAAGGAAAGATGAATTAGTTAAACTACAGAATGGCCAATTTTAAGGGGATTACCCCTATCAGAAAGAGTAATCCATGGTTTACAACAGCAATATTATTTTTTAAAGCTGGTGGATGGAGCAGATGCTTAGTAAAGTTATTAATTTCCTGTAAAGAATACTGAATGCTTAGTAATCAGAATGCAAGGCAGGATGTAGTTACACAGTCATGTATGTGCATCTTTTATACATTAACTTTTATACATTAACTTTTATACAATAATTCTGTATGGAACTCCCTTCCCTTTTAAAATGATCAGTATTGGTTCTGCTATCTAAACACAAGGAAGCATCCACAGGCACAAAAATGAACTCTCTATCTGTTAGGAAGGGTTAGGCCACAAAACAGCATTTACAGAACTTCAGGCAGGCTGATTCTCAGAGTGGGTATGACAACAGCTGGTAACCATCCCACCTGTGGATGCAACTCTTCTCACATGGGCAAAGATGTAGGTTTTTGAATGGGAGACATGTGAATGTTTCAGATACTTGCCTCAAATGCAGACTCAGGCCTTGTTCTTCTGTCAGACCATGGGCTGACTACCTTCACTTATTCCTGCAAGCTCTCATTTACTGTCTTTACACACCATTGTTGCTGGCTTGTTTTTGTTCTTGGAGCTCATGTATGTGCAGGGGTTACTGCACATACCTGGATTTCCCTAGAGACAACTAATTTTTTCTGCTCAAAAAATTAATCTGAGAGATATTTCAAGCTTCTGAGACTTGGCAGAATCCTTCTGCCAGACAAATATATGCTGGTGGGATTCAAGACCAGATCACATGCAAGACATTCAGATGTGTGCACATCTTGGTGTGCGTGTGTAGTAAACCCAATACATTCCTAATATGTCAGATCTTCTGCATAACCACACACTGTCTGGGCAGCACACAGACATTAGATCTGGGCAGCAAAATCCTGGAAAGAAATTTGGTAACCCTGCCCATCTGCACCAGGAACCAGAGCAAATATTTTCCCCATGGCTGTTAGTGGACGTAGATGCGTCCTTCATCCAAAATAGTTTCCACATTTCATTCACAATAAAGTCTTAAACAGTCTTTTACCATCAACAGCATCCTCTGTCTCCCTCATATTGTACCTCTCCTTTATAGAGCAGTGAGCTAGTATTCTGGATGTATATGTGTAAGTTGTAAGTCTCACTCATTCTCTCTCATCCTTTTGCTAGAGTGTTGTTGCCAGTTGCCTACATCCACAATGAATGTAACAGACACAAGGAAAGAAACGAAAGTCTCCAATTTGCTTGGAATTGAGGAACGAAATTTTTCCCACATTTTCTGATGAGAGATCTGCCCTTCAACCTGGTGATTAATAGTTATAGCAAAGTTACATCACCTTACTTTACCTTCCCACCCGTTAATGATCACTGCTCTCCTTTCCTTCCAAGCAGTGCATTTAGAGGAAACTGGAGACAGACAGTAGGAGAAAATTATGGAAATTGGCTTAGAAATTCCAGGATTAAAAGACAGAAAGTCCTAAAACATCCTTATTTCCAGTGCTGCTCAGGACAAGTGTGTTCTTTCCTGCAGAGCAGGAGCAATAGGAGTGAATGAGACCTCATTGGGGAAAAATGGCAGATGGAGAAGAAGAGACTTAGAGGTAGAAGTGAAAAGTGTTGTGTTTGCACACAAGAGCCTTGAGGTCTTTATTCAGAACAGAACTTAACTTCTTCTGGGGAAGATTGAACACGGTTTAAGGCATGAAGGGATTTGCAGGTTGTCTCATATATTTTTTTTCCAATTGCAGTGTCCTCTTAGGCTAAGGAGCATTTGTAGGCTGGCATACCAACAAGCCTTTATGGTTTGTATGGGATGGACTTCCGTTTAAATAGAGTAAAAAAAGTGTTAAGTGAAGATGTATTTGCGTTGAAACTGATGGTTTTGAATAAGGCAATCAGAGCAAGCACTCACTCCCTAGTCCAATTTAGCCCATTAAACCACAAACCCTGAGCAACTTGGGCAAGATTCCCCCGTGTGTTCCAACTCCTGTGAGTTACTGGAACCATTCAAAGCAGCTGGACTTTAGCCAGATGTGTTCAGCTGAGAGCTCTGCACAGTGTGGGAGCCCTCAGTGTGCACAAAAGAGCACAGATGGTTCCTTGGTTCCTGTGATGCCACCCCCTGCTCCTACCTCATTTGGCCCTGGCAAAGGGACAATGTCACAGGGAGGGAGAGAACACTGCTGGCTGTGCTCATCTGACATGCAGGCCTGTGAGAATTGAAAATAGCAGGAGGAAACCAGAGAAATACATGAGCCCCAGTACAAAACCAAATAGTAGGGAGCTCTGCTTGACAGCCCCTTGGCAGCATTCATTCACCAAAGTCATGCTGAGCAGAAGCACAGGAAAACAGAGCCCTAATATTTTAGGCCACATTACTCCAGTCACCAAGGAAACTCAAATTTTCTGTTCTTTTATGGGTTTTTATCTTAGTTCCTCAAACCACATTGCAATAAATTAACTTCAGAGACAAATCTGGGGCTGGCTGTAGAAGAAATGAGGTGGGAAAAATTCAGCTCATAAGCTGAGACACCTCAGTGTGAGCATCTCCAGGGACATCTAGTTGACACCACCAATGGAGGCTAGAGAGCTATTAATTTCATCCTAAAGCAGACATGAAGGATGTGATTCAGTTGTCTAAATGCAGACATATGGGGTCATTTTAGATGCCCTAGCACATCTCTCTGGCCTCCAGATACTGTGCCAGAAAGGTATTAGTCACCTGTAGGTAGTGTGACTGTATATTAATTTGTGCTAATATCTTAATACCTGGAAACATTTTAATGGCTCTAGACACCTAACAGTGGGCAAATTATTTCAGTCCTCAGTGGCTGGTCAAACAAGTTGTTCTCTTAGCTCTTCTGACTATATTAACTCTATTGACTCTGACTTTGTTGACTACCAACTAAAGTCATAGGTTATATAGTAAGCATGTCCACAGATGTCTACAAGTAGACACCTGAGTTTAAGCGAAAGATTCACTTACTCACACATAGATGTCTAACATCATTTCACATTCCCTAACGTTTCCAGTGGCTTCCAGCTGCAGCTCCTGAGGACTGCATGCTTCCTTTATGTCCTGTGTTACATCTGCCTGTAAAGTGTTATCCTGAAAATTGGATGGTATTACTGCAAATGTAGTCACAGTAGTCTTTGGCCTGACAAAGTACTTTGGAGTGACTGTGTCACAACTTCAACTGCCTTACTGGCATCAAAAGCTGCTGAGATATGTGAATGGGCAGTTTCAGATGCTCTCTAGGAGACTCAAGGACATTAAAAAACAATTAGGAATAAGCAATGCTCAGTGTCTCCTCTGGAGCTATCCCATTAAAATACAGGAAAAATCCTTTTGATCATCTCAGGCAAGATTAATTTTGCGACACTTTACAGGACATGTTGTAATACTGCAGAAGCTCACAGAAAAGGCTCTGCATGAAGAACTGAATGTGTCCACAGTGGTTCAGGATGGAAATAGTGAAATGCAAGGGCAAAAAACCCTTTTTTATGAGAACAGAGACTGGGATGGAGAATCCTTATTGCATTCATGTCAACTAAATGAAACAAATAGGAGCACATTCCGTTGACACCTGCTTCCAGTTTCTCCTTGAAAAACAGAATGCCCAGCCGCAAAATTCACAGGGCAAAAACCCATTATATAACACTACGCCCATAGCTATCATTGCAAAAATGCCTGGATCAAAGGGACACTTCTGAACTGAGGATGGAATTTATTGTAACCACAACAGTAAAACAACTCTGCTAATCTAACTTGTCAGCCTCCTAGGGCTGCAGTACTCAAGTCCACTTAGATGAAAAGATACTTGAAAAGTCTTTGCATGTAAAATGAGATTGGAAATGTGAAAGAATATTCAGCATAATAGGCAGAAAAAGTGACGGAGAGAGGTGAAGGGGAAAAGTTTTTGATGGGAAAAAGTACTGCTAAAATGAAAAGGAATATTTTGGAAGTATTCCTTTAGGGAATGTTGCTGCTGACCTTTCAGAGGATTTCTTTCTAATGTTGTATTAATTTTTTTTTCCTAAAAATGGAGATATTCAAGAATTCTTTTCAGGTCTAAGACTCAAACAATACTTGAAGTCTAAGCAAAATCATATTTGCCCGTGCTAGTTTTCATGTCTTTTTGTGCCTCTGAAAGAAAGCTACTGGGACTGCAGTAGGAATCTTAGATCCATTTAGAAACATGAACCTCTTCAAAGAGGAGATTCATTCTCAGAGACGGGAGCTGTGTCAGATTGTGTGGATCTGACCCACCAGCTTGAAGGGAGGCACAGACCGTGCCATGTGTGATTTTTCAGATGCACGTTCTCAAGAGTGTGTACACCTTTACAGAAGGCTTCATAGTGACTATATTCCCAGGGCTGCTAAAAATCAATGTTTAATCCATACAGTTGCATGCATTGTTTGAAGACAGGACTCTCACGACAACAACAAAACAAACAAATAATTGTCTTCCTTGTTCCAGAAGGATAATAATATTTCTTAACTGACACCAGCAGTGACCTATTTCATCCTTCCTAGGGTCATCAGCCCCTGCCCCAGCATTGCTGCAGCACTGCTGGTCTCCAGCTTCCATCAGCCCCAGTGCCTCCCAGCTGCCCTGCTCCTGGATGGAGGGTACGATGAGACGTGCTGCCAGGTCCTGCCCTGCTGCCCCGGAGAGCCCCCACTGCTCCCAGTCCCCACCCTAGGAAAGCCCCATCCCTGCTGTGCCCTCACAAACAGGTGTGTAACTGGAGGAACAAGCCAGACCAAATCACACAACCAGAGTTTTCAAAAAAAACCTGGCATCTGTGATACCTGGTGTTGTCCTGAGAGTTAGTAATTTCCTGTGTTCAGTATTAATGGGAATGGCTTCTTAATCCTTCAAAGTGTTAAACGTACCAAATATTTTGACTGTGGCAAGTATTACTATTAATAAATGGCAGAGAACAGTGGTTTTCCTGTGTACATATGCCCCTCTGATGAGGTACACATAACATGTGGCTCCTAATACCAAAGATGGTGTAATCCTTCACTTGTCAGCACCGCACTAAAGGTCAGTCTGGTTTTTCTCACTTTACAAACTTCCATCTGTCAAGGGATGCTTAATTCACAGCTTATTCTCACATCTACCCCAAGGCTGTCTAAATTTAAAAACAGCCATTTGTTTACCTTGTTCTGTTTAAAAAAGGAGACTTTTTTTTCCAAGCTATTGGTTTATCACTAGAAAAGACTTAGAGGAATCTTTTAACATAAAATCTAAAAGGATGACTATAGATTTTCTTGCAATTATAAAAGCTGGTGCATCCATAAACTGAACTAAGCATCTCCGTATTTGGAAGACCTAGGACATCATTGATGTTCTCCATGAAATGATGCCTTGCTCACCAGCTAGTTCTTTAATGTAGGGTAAATGTGCATTAAGGTAGTCCAACAAAATCAGCAGGCAAAAGAATTGAGCCGTATGAAACATATATACATATAAAGAGATACAGACAAATACACATTTTAAGAAAAATGTCATTGGAAATGAAATAAAAAATGGCACTTGCTTAATAAAGTGCTCAAGCATGGGCATAAATTTTGAACACACAAGAAGCTGACAATGGCTTATCATCGGCCTCTTGCTCTAGTGCCTTGCTGAACTTTGTAGTCTCTGCTACAAGGCACATTCACTTTAGCTGTTTGTGTTTAAATACAGAGTTACCAGATATTCATGAAATAAATCTTCTTGTAGTGACAACGATAAGTGGATTACCTACACTCAACGTGTCTAAGACAAAAAGAAATCCTTAAACCACTACCACCCCATTTTAATGTGAAGGAACAGGGTTTAAGAAGGAAGCTCTGTGTTCAGGGTGGTACTTGCCATAGGAAAATTCCTAATGAGTTTAGTTTCAGAACAAATGTGGCAGTGACTTTTTGGTTAACTGATGTCTGACACATCTCTCTTTTCACAGAATCTGGTGTGCAGCTGTCAGATAGAACATGTATGATTTTAGGGTGCTTTTCTCTTTATTTGAAAGGGGAAAAAGTATAAGAGGACCTAAGTAAAATTCAAAGGCTGTGGCTGTAAATTCAACAGTGTGAAGTGATGGGCGAGGTATTGCATCTTTATCACGAATGTTGCTTAATCCTTAGAATAGTTAATGGTGTAGTTTAAGCACATTTTAAGCATGGGCCAAACAGAACCCTCCCAAATAATTCCTGGGTACAACTTGAGGGTTTGGACAAACCAGGGACCATTCCTAATAGCCATTGTGGGTATAACCTTTCTTTGAAGGCTACAAGAGTTTAACATTCCAGAGGGTCCCCAACAAGCCTGTTGTCATCCAGATCAGAGCACACTTTTCAGGTTACAAGGATAAGTGTATCTTAGGTATCATTGAAGGAATGAAGTGATAATAAGGTGCTGTATATCCAAGAAGCCTCCAAGATTCACCTAAATTGCCATGCAGTAAAACAGTGTTAGATGCACTAATTCTCAGTCTTCTGTCTCCACAAAACACGAACGTATATAAGAGCTTTGTGGTCCAGGAAGAGAAAAGATTTGAGTGGTTTAAGACTTCTTGAAAATTTCCAGGTATGTGGGCTGTACTGAAAGGACATACTGGCAGCTCTTACTCATCAAGCTAAAAGAGTCTCTGCATCATTGCAATGGCCCAAGCCACCCATTAGCCACAATCACTTTTTCTTTAGTAAATATTCAAAAGTGAGGGGAAATCGAGAAAAGTTGTTGTTTTCTTCATGGTTTCATTCTCTTTTCCTGAAGTTATATGGGGCCTGAAGACATGACCTAGTTCACACTCTAGTCCTTGCTGATTACTGTAAGCACATGTCCTGTAGCAAAGCTGAAATACCAAAAAGCACTAAAGTACAGGGTATTAAAAAGTTTCCTACTGTGGTGGGTTAACATTGGCTGAGTGCCAGGTGCCCACTAAGCTGTTCTATCATCCCCCCTTTTTCCCCTCTTCATCCTCAGCACAGAAAAAAAAAGAAGAAAAAAACAAAAAGGGAGGAAAATAACATGGGAAACAAAAGCAGTTTAATAATAATAGAGGCAAAGCCAAGCAAATCTGCACGCGGAAGCAAAGGAAAACAAAGATTTATTCTCTACTTCCCATCAGCAGGAGATGTCTGGCCCCTCCCTGGGAAGCAGGGCTCCAAGACGCATAGCGGGTTCTCTGGAGGACAATGGAACAGCCCCCCTCTCCTCCTCCTTCTCCCTAGCTGTATAGCTGAGCCGACGTCATATGGTATGGAATATCCCTTTGGCCAGTTTGGGTCAGCTGTCCTGGTTGTGTCCCATCCCAAGATCTTGCCCATCCCATCCCGCTGAGGGGGGAATGTTGGGAAGAACCTTGGTGCTGTGCGAGCACTGCTCAGCAGTAGTCACAACATGGGTGTGTTATCAACACCCTTCTAGCTCCCAGCAGAAAACACTGCTGCTATGTGGAAAACCAGCTCAGCCAGACCAAATACACCTGCAAAATTCCTTCAAGCAAATTAGCTGACATAAGTTAGCAAAGCCCCATCAAAGTTAGCAAAGTATACATCAAATATTGGCTGCTGAAACTATGTATGTAGTTTTTCTTATATGGCCTTTCCTCTGTAGTTTCAGAGGTAAATTATTCATTACTTCTCAAGTAGGCTGACCAGGGTGTCTCAGCTGGGCGTTGGAAGATACCAAGATCAAAGCCAGGTCCTGACAACTCAGGACAGTAGAAAATCTGCAAAACTTGTTGTGGCTGAAGCACCACAGCAGCTATGCTGCCTAAACTGTACTCAGCATGCTTGACTTCATATATACAGTAGGCACCCCAAATACTGCAGCCTTAATAGAAAATGGGTGATTGCAAACCTGAAAAGGAAAATAGAGACCTCATTTGCTAATGTACTGGTATGAAGATCCATTCATAGAAAAGGGGCAGAATTGCTTTTGCAAAAGTTCATCTGAATTCTTTCTTTGCTATTTATCATGTTCTAATCTTTATCATGTCCTCACAAACACCCACAGTTATGTACAAAACAACAACCTGTACAGCAGCAGGCCCTCTTTTATGTTACTGAACTGTCAAGAAAAACCTTTTGCTTCTACTTTTTATAGTCACTATGACTTGACCCAGCTGAGAAGAAAGGAAAACACAGTGACAGTGCCAAGAAATATACTGAGTTGCAGTCATCATCAGAAGCTTCCATTAATCATGGGCAGAACTACAGCAAAATAAGGAACATCTTTTTTAGGTTCTCTTTGTTTAAATCTCCTAGGAGATTTATACAGCCCTGATGTATATCATGAACCTAGAGGATATATTTTTAAGGACTCACTTACCCCATCTGAAATTGAGCAAATGTGTAAAAATAAATAAAATGAAGCTGGCCTATGTTAAGGGCAAATGCTACAATAGCGTAAACTGCATCTGAAAGAGTTTTCTTTTTAAAATAAAAACCAACTCCCTTCTCTCTTTCCATTGTTTGCAGTATCTTCTAAAGTTAGAAACAAAATACTCTTTCTGATGACTTCATCCTTCCCATTTGGCAAACACTGGCATTTCTGTTTTCTCATTGGAGTGTTACCAAATAAGCCCATTTCACATTTCTTTGCTTTTGCACTGCGATCATTAGCAGTAAAGCCGTCTGTGTTCCTGCACTCATGTAGCAATGCTACTCTCAAACAAAGGACTTGAGTCCTTTCTTCTGGGCTACATTGCTATGGAAGGATGAATCTGTATCTGTCAACCTGCTGTGCCTCTCGTGCCTACTCAGCTCATTGCGAGGCAGCTTACAGGCTGCAGCTCCTCTGAGTCTTCCTGGTAATGTGGTCCCTGGGTGTCTTCTTTGGATCCTGTGTGCTCTATTTCTGCCTCAGACCATATTTGCTCATTTTCTGCACCAAAAAAAAACTGGTGTAGAAGATTGTCCTGAGACTATTTCTATATAAACATATCTACAAGCAGGGTATTGCCAGCCCTTAAAATTAAGATGGAGTTAAAGGAATTTCTTGCAGCTCAATGTGTGAGCTAGTATTTTAGCTTTTTAAATATCACATTCAGTTCTATGGAGAAGATAAGCCCAAGGGTTATATCATGTCTATTTCATGCACTCAAAAGTGCTGGTGAAATTTGCTATGGTTAACCTTTTTTCCCAGTGTATTGAAAATGAGTACTATATGAAAAGAGGCTGTTTCTTCACCTTGAGACTCTATATTTGACCTCAGTGTAATTTCTTTCAAAAATAGGATTATTATGCATTCTTCTATATGTATAATCTTGCAAAGCAGGGAGTGGAGATGATTTTTTTTCTTTTTCTTATGAGTAGTGATTTGCCAAACTTGAAACTTCATGAGAAGATGTTTATTATTTCCAAGTAATTTTCATTGGCAGGCTCTACCATATCAAGGGTGAATTGTGTGTTCAAATCCAGTATGAAGTCTATGAGATCCATACTGCAAGAGCCAGTGGCACAGTTCAGGACAGGAATCTTTTCTTTCATTCTAGCTAAATACTTGAATCACAATGCTATCCATTATCCGAGGGGCTCACTCTCATTTGGGAAAAAAAAAAAAAAAAGACAAGAAAAAAAAAAGAAAAAATTTCCATGCCTTGGTTTCCTTCTGCATCAGAATAAAAATGAATGTGAAAACCTTGAAATTCTTTTCCTGAAATAACATTCTTGTTTTCTGGCCTACTGTGTTTTTAAAAGCCAATTTTATAAAACAACAAAAAATCTTCATTGCTGCCTAAATTTGCACAGCAAGAAAAACTTAGCCTTTGGAAACACATTACAGAAAGGTGTTGTATTATGCAGTTTAGCAGTGCTGTTGAAAGATTTTAAGCTCTCCTTTCGGATGAGATTGCTCAATGCTTGAAAGCATTACATTGTAAGATGACATCAGCCTCAAAAGTACTTATTTTCATTTATTTACAATCATCTAAAAATCCACAGCCCCCAGAAGAGTCCCTACACCCAAGCAATCTGATACGGGCAACATAGCCTAATATTGCAGTGACGCAACCCAGTACAGTGTTGTACAGATGTTAATATCCCCCATTTCTGTGTTAGCAGTGATAAAATTAGGACAATGTTTGAATAAATGTCATCTTCCAAGGCCCTGAACAGACACAAGAAAATGAAGTTGGTTCTACACACAGACCAAGGAAAAGTGGATTACTTATGTTTTCCAAGTGATGAGGTATTATTAGACTGTTAAATAACACATGAAAAAAATAAATACGAGTCTCCCTCTCTCTTTCAGGTTACCTGCCTATCCTCTATTCTTCCAAAGCATTGATGTTCTGTACCAGCTATTTTACAGGAAATTTAGGAAAAGGCTTGAAGTCTATTTTCCTGAGGCAGGAGGAACTGTATTGGATTTTGTTTGTTTGTTTGCTTGTTTTTTCCCCAATCTTTTGTCTCTGGTTGAGAAACTAATTCAACTAATAACTAGAAATGTATTTTTTACAAGTACTTTTATGTTCTCAATAAAATAAGAAATAGAATAAAAATCCTCTTTCAAGTCATATCAAGTAGCAAAATATTTATTTACTTTGTATTATATAAATGCTATGCAACGTTTCAGATGTTAGGCAGCCCAATGCCACTGGTCAGAAGACGTCAGAAGATGTACTATTCTCATTTTGTGTTTAGAAAAACAGACTTATATTCAATCATTTGCCCAGGGCAACATAAAGGTTCAGAAACCACCTGCAAAGAATAAGTAGAATAAACCAGAATTACAGAGAGTAGTCCCTGGCTCCCAGCCAAGAAGGCTGTGGAAGCAGCAATGTATTTTTTATTTAATCTAAATTTCTGTTCAAAAGAAAACTTAGATTCCCCAATGGAGGAACAAAACTCTGGTTTTAGACCCATGAAACCTGAGTCCGTCTCTCATTTTGCACCAAATGAATGTAGACAAGCTCCTTTTGTGGGAGCAAGATCTGAATGGTGTGAATGAAATGTAATTTCGAGCCTGGGATCTGCTCTTTATTAATCATTTGTTTGAATCTTAGGAGTACTCAAGGGCCCTACTGAGGATCATGCCCTACTCTGAAGGCTCAGTGCAGAATGCATCACCCAAGACAGCCCAAGTCCTGAAGAGAGCTTGAAAGAGAAGCTCCAAAGGGAACAAGAGCAGGACATGTGGTCAGGGTCTTGAGAGGCTAAGTATTTCCAAGTTATAATTTTGTCTAGTTTTCTCAGTAAAAGTTAGGGGCTGTATTTTCTCATAGATTTCCTACAACATATCTGCCTAAGTGGATTCTGTGGGGGAGAGCTTTTTGGTAATTAAAGCTCAAAGACCATGTTTTTTGCTGGTTTTGAGAGAGAAAGAAAACTGCACATGACCTCCAATTAGGTTTGAGCAAAACTGAAACAGGTTTCAGAACTGAAATGCAGTCCCAAAGTGATTTACATCTGCTCAGCGGGAACCAAAGGAGGAAGGAAATACTAGCAGTACCATCTTCCAAGACATGTCTGGTCCTGTTAATATTTGTTGAGTTGTGGTATAGTTAAAAAGTTCCAATACTGTGAAAAATGATGTGGCAGAATATGTTAGCAATTAACAGCATATACCACAGCAATGGAAAGTTCTTAATGCTTCGTACTATCCACATTGAGATGTGGTCAAAGGAGAGAAAACAGGTTTCATTTTGGCTGTAAGGCAGAATGCAAGTAATCTAAAAGGAAAGGAAAGAAAGATGGTTCACAATAGCTAATCCCTGTGGAGGACCTGATTTCTGCAAGGACATTTGTTTAGAAATTAAGCGTTAACACAAAGTCACAATGGCTAATTTTTATTGGTCTTTATAAAAGGGAAAGAGCCACTAGCCTGTTGGAAGTATATGTAACTATGTGCATTTTTAAGTCCAAGTGTTCAATGAACATCAGTTAACTTCTCTGACATCATGCAATTAGCTTTAAAAGTGTGAGATAGCAAGAAAATAATCATAGAATCATAGAATGTTTCAGGCCGGAAGGGACCTCTAGAGGTCATCTAGTCCAACCTCCCTACACAAGTAGGGACATCTACCTAGGTCAGGTTGCTCAGAGCCTCATCAAGCCTGACCTTGAATGACTCCAGGGATGGGGCCTCCACCACTTCTCTGGACAGCATGTTCCAGTGTTCTATGACCCTCATGTTAAAAAACTTTTTTCTAATATCCAACCTACATCTATCTTTTCCTAGCTTAAAACCATTACTCCTTGTCCTATCACTACAAACCCTTGTGAATAGACCTTCCCCTGCCTTCCTGTAGGCCCCTTTCAGGTACTGGAAGGTCAGCATAAGCTCCCCCCGGAGCCTTCTCTCCTCCAGGCTGAACAACCCCAACTCCCTCAGCCTGTCTTCATATGAGAGATGCTCCATTTGACTGATCATTTTGGTGGCTCTCCTCTGGACATGCTCCAATACGTCCACATCTTCCTTGTGCTGGGGGCTCCAGAACTGGACGCAATACTCCAGGTGAGGTCTCACCAGGGCAGAGTAGAGGGGCAGAATCACCTCTCTTGATCTGCTGGCCACAGTTCTTTTGATGTAGCCCGGGATGTGATTGGCCTTCTGGGCTGCC
>VZZY01024306.1:81087-105179 GCA_013400335.1 Eurystomus gularis
ACAGAGGTGAGGCTGACAGGTCGGTAGTTCACAGGGTCTTCTTTTTTACCCTTTTTAAAGATGGGCACAATGTTTGCTTTTTTCCAGTCACTAGGGACTTCACTTGACTTCCAGGACTTTTCAAATATTATGGAGAGTGGCTCAGCAACTACATCAAAATAATGAATGCTGTTTGCTTCTTTATTCATATTTTTTCTTTCCTCTCATAAAATTAGTAGGACAGTCACTGTATTTAATGGAAGTTAAAGCACAGCAACATGTCTATCTAGAAATTTTCTACCTGGATTTCTCTGAGGCTTTCAATACAGTTCCTCACAGCCTTCCCCTTGGTGTTAACTCCAGATACATTAAGGTCTATAGAAGTGGTCTGTGGGGTGGGTGGGGAACTGGCTGACAGGCCGCACCCAGACGGTGGTGGTAAATAGCTCTTTTTCAAACTGGCAACCTGTTACAAGTGGGGTCCCCAAGGGATTGATATTGGGCACAATACTGTTTAATAAGTGGCGTGGATGATGGAATCAAGTGCACCCTGATGAAGTTTGGAGATGACCCCGACCTGAGTGCAGAAGTGGACACTTTGGACGGGAGAGCCATCCTGCAGGAAGACCTGGATAGGCTAGGAGAGTGGGCTAACAAGAATCTTATCAAGTTTAACAAGAACAAGTGTAAGGTCTTGCATCTAGGAAAACATAATCCAGGAGTGCAGGACAGTCTGGGATCTTCCTGGCTGGAAAGCAGCTTTGTATACAAGAAGCTCAATATGAGTGAACAGTGGGCTGCAGTGGCAAAGGAAGCCAACAGGATGCTGGCTGCATCAACAAGAGCATCACCAGCAGAGATAAAGAAGTCATTATCCCAGTCTACTCAGCACTTGTCAGGCCACACCTGGAATGCTGTGTTCTGTTTTCATTGCTGCTATACAAAAAAGATGTGGATAGGCTGGAGAGGGTGCAGAGAAGGGCCACAAAGATGACCAAAGTACTGGGAATCTGCCGTAAGAAGAAAGGCTGAGAGAATTGAGTTTGTTCAGCCTTGAGAAAAGAAGGCTTAGGGGAGACAATATCACCATATTCCAATATTTAAAGGGTGGCTACAAAAAAGATGGAGACTCCGTTTTTACAAGGAGCCACATGGAAAAGATGAGGGGTAATGAGTACAAGTTACTCCTGGGGAGATTCCAATTGGACACAAGAGGAAAATTTTTCAGAATGGGAACAATCAGTCATTGGAATAATCTCCCCAGGGAAGTGGTGCATTTGCCAACACTTTAGGATTCAAGTGGACAGGGTGTTGGATCACCTTATCTAGACTATGTGTTTGCCAAAACAAGTTGGACCAGATGATGCTTGAGGTCCCTTCCAACCTAGTATTCTATGTCTCGAGAAGCTGAAAAGTGAAGCAAAGACCATCAATACCACACAAAATGTGTAATAGTTACAAAGCTCTGCAAACAAAGCCAGTAAACACAAGAATATCTTACAGGCACTTAAAAGTCAGGCTGCAAGAAATTTGATTTTAATGCAAAACTTGGTGATGATGCAAAGGACTGGATACATTGATGTAGAAGGGTCTCAGTCTATGCTTATATGAAGACAAACATCACTAATCTCAAAAACTCAGAATCACAGAATCATTCTGGTTGGAGAAGACCTTCAAGATCCTCGAGTCCAACTCTCTCAGGTGTACTCAGTAGCTCACTTCAGGTTTCAGCATTGCTTCTAGATAAGAACATGCTGTTATCTCAGCTAAGTATACATTACACCCTTCTAACTTGTTGCTTCTTCTTCGGACCACTCTCCTCTACTTCCCATCACTGTATTTCTCATTTTCTGGGATTTATCTCTAAAAAAGGAAACCTTCCTAGGTAAAGAAGACTGAAAAGACTGCATGCACAGATCTTTACTAGAAAGGCAATTGTTCTGGTTTGGAAACATGACATAATGTGAGAAATCTCATCTAACTTCAAGGAGTTCTAAGCGTAGACATGTGGATGCATCATGTTTTCTAAACTGGTCTTACAGAACATGGACAGAAGTAGATCTGGGATTTTCAGTATCTACCTGAACTTGGAAGACTAGTGTCCTCAGCTGACTAACACAGACATCTACACATAGAAAGATGAATGAATAAGTTTCAAAGCTATGTGCACAGCTTTCATGGTATAGATGAATAAAACTATCCCCTAAAATAAACTATCAGTGTGTTCCTTATGCCCTAAGTTTTACCAACCACTAGAACCTCGTCAGAGCAACGTAATATGTATTGTCTTGAATGCTGTGTATGTTCAGAATACACAGACATTTAGACATGCTGCCTTTGTTCATCCAGTCTTATTCCCTCTCAGTTCCTGTGTGGGGTTTTTTTCATTTTACTTTTGTTGAAAGAGAAGGACATGAAAAAAAACTAACATAGAATCTGAGTGGGAAATTTGAGTGAACCTTTAATGTTCAGGAATTTTTACAGGAAGAGAAATATATATAAACTATTCTTTTGTCTGCAGAACTGTACCTGTACTCGGGGTTTCACTAACATACATTCTGTTAGTTTCTACGACAATATTGTCAAATTGGTACTAGAGTTGGCCAGAAAGCAGTTTTATTTTTCAAAAAGTCATGGTTTCAGAAATCATTTTCAGCCTGCGCTGGGACAATGCTGAGACCATTCCAGAAAAAATTGCAGCAAAAATTCATGTGAAAAAGTCTTTTCCCCTAGTATCTTATAACTCCCCCATGTGCTCACAGGGACTACTGTATTGCAGCTGTACTAGTAAATGAAATTACCCAGGGACTGCTGCCTGCCCTGAGGCCAGCTCGCATGGCTTGTGTTGACACAGTTAATTGCTTTTACCCCCTAAAACACGCTGACTGCATCTATCCTGGCTCAAACTATCCCCTTAGCTGTGCTGGGACATTTTTGGGAGACAGGTAGTTAGCCCAGGCCAAACTATTGCCGAGGACCATACTAACAATTTAACTCTACTGACAATCATCTGCCCATGCTCAGGTTTGCCCTGGTCCTGTTCCACATACTGAAGTAAGATTGCTCAGGAGACAATATTGAAGTCCTTACTCTTGTTCTTCTGTGCCAAAGGAGTTTCCAATGCCACTAGCTATTTTGAGAAGGGATTCTCTCTGCCTGGTTTTGATGAGAAATTCCAGCCTCGGCTTGCAAAATCATCCTGACAAAAATTTAATAGAAACACATACATTGGTGTAAAAAGTTCAGAGGAATCTGCATTTTTCTTTTAAAAATCATGCTGTTGACAAATTCCACCAGTGCAATGATTGATTTAAGACATGCATTCATTCAAGTATTCATCTGTACTTCAGACCTTGAATGTAACTGGCTGGCTTTCCAAGGCCATAGTTGCTAATGCAGTTCACTCCGTAGCAATTACGTTGTGGTTTTTATCTACGTAAGAGCTGGATTAAATAATCTTTCAGATATCAAAGGGTATAACTATTCTCTTTTTAGCTATTTTTTTTTTAGGTCATTATCTTCCTGACTGTAGTGGCTTGACTTACTCCTAACACAGTTGAATACAGTGTGTTTGGAGACAATTAGTGTACATATGATTTGTCCTATACTAATTCTTAAGGAATGTGTCTCCTTGAGCATTCATCAATGCAAGAACCAATTATCTGAATAATGACAGAAAAATAAACAAAAGGATTTGACTGGACTGAAAGTTCATTTGCATTTTATTAAGCTTTCCTCAGATATTATGTTGTCATTCTGCATACATCTACACATCTTTCCTTTTCCCTTCTTGTTTATTAAACAAGTCATGACTTCAGTAAAGACAAGCATGTCCTCTTAATTCCAGCACACTTCAGAACCTGCTTTCACACCATGGAAAAATGAATCGGGAAAATTTGGGCATGTTTGAAGTGGTTTTAAAATTCTTCCCCTCTTTATAACACAAGTTATGTTTATCAGTAGCTTTAACTTTAGGGGATCTACAAAGGGACTGGTATGTCAGCAGAAGACTTATAAGTCTCCCTAACAGTATCAGAGACATTAGGGCTCTCTCAATGGTAGGATGCTAGAGTTGCATACTAAAGATAGCAGACACATGCTTCATGGAAGTAGCACTACCGAAATATAAACAAGCCCCCTTCGTCCAGACATTTTTGGTTATGTTTACAGATTAAATCTCAGGATGTGTATATTAGATGTTCTTGTTTCAGGATATTAATGGCAAAATGAACCTGTTTTTGATGTTTAAGTCACATTAATGTCTGATGGACTGTTAAAATGTTAAAGGGTACACCAGACGTGCTGTAGTATGTGACATATGTTAGTCATACCATACTAGCTAGGAATTTGGATTTGTTTATAATGAACATAAATTGACTGAATTTGACCCCCCTCTAACTCCCCCAAAAGTTAAATCACATTAGGTTCCATTTCCTCTGAAAGACAGTCTTGAAAAATTAGATGAAACTTGAAAAGCAGTTGTATGCAGATTTCAACAGTAGTACATAAAAGTAACCTGCTTAGCAATATGAATTTATATGACCTGTTGAGAAATAATTGGATATCAGAAAGACGTTCAGAGATAGGTGCTTGCTCTTCAAGCATTTTGGTGTAGCAATCATCCTAACTCTCAAGCCACTTTCAGAATATTTGCAATCATTACATTAAATAATTTTAATCCTGGACACATCAGTGCTCAGGGTCATTTAATTCACTCACTATTATAAAAATGCTAAGCCTGAACATTGTCAAAACTGAACTCCAGCAAAGACAGACATACACGTAGGAGGGCCAAATGAAGTAGGGTAAATTAGCCCAGATTTTAGAGATTATGCTAATGCATTTCACAAAAACTAAGGTCTCATTATTTCCCTATTCTTCCAACCGATGTCGATCCCATATTTCTTTCTTTATACTAGTACTATAAACCCTTTTGGAAAAAAGACAGGGATTTTTGCTTCTGTGAGTTTCAGTGCATGACCAGATCCCTATGACACTGAAAAAAATCTGAAATTTACCTTTTTGTAAACATTGTAAATTTGCATATGAGTGGTTGCAGGTCGAGGGAAGGATTTCTTGATTTTTAAGGGCCTTGGGTTTTGCTGATATGGCAGTTTCTGGAGTGGTTTGAGTAAAGGAAACCTTAAATAGCTGTCAAAGACGAAGAGCTGCGTATACACTGAGAGCTGCTATAACAGTAGGAGTCTTCTTCACTAAGGTCAGCCTGCCAGAGGACCTCACACAGGAAGTTGCCTGTCTCCCTGAAGAGTCCAGCTGTAGTCAGGGTGACATCTCAGCATAGAGTCAGTCACCTGTCTTGACCCACATGCAGGCAGAAAGCCTAAGTGCTGACCTGGAGAGCAGCAAAAAGCAAAGATGTTTAAGTGCTAGGGAACAATTCTGGACTGAGTTCTAGTCTACTAGTGAGGAAAGCAGGGGAGACAGTGGCTGAAAAGTGTGGCTGGCTCTACAGCGTTGTCAGCATTCAAACAAAACACTGCTGAGAAATGCTTTAAAATATTGCCAGTGAATTGAACTCATAGACTCTGGGAAAATCAGGCAGTGAAACTGCTTTTCTCTCCACAATCTCTGTCTTCTCTGTAAATATACACCTTTCCCTCATGTGAGGCAGCACAACAGAGGTGTCACAGAGAGTGAAGACAGCTCTGCTGGCTTTCCAACAACCAGAGAGTCCATCTTCTCAGAGAAAATATTCAGGAGAAGCCTCTAGATGGTACATATCATTTTCCACTGCTATGAAGTGAGCTTTGAAACAGCAAAAAATGAACTCAATAGGCTGAGGGATCTGGCTCCATATAGTAAATTTGTATTTGAAAACACTGTTACATAGACTGATGCTAATAAATAAACACATAAACCTGTTGTCTCTGACTCTAAAGCTATGTAGAAATACTTCCTTTCTGGTTTCTTGAACATGGCCTTCACAGAGGCAATCGAGAGCAATCATGAAACTTAACCAGTCAGGCATTTTAAAGTTATAAACTAACACAGCTGTATTTTCAGAGATGATAATATTTCATTTTTTTGTCCTCTAACTACTTTGAATTTTGCAAGGTGACATAAAAAATAGCACCATATTCTCCTCACCTTCACTTGCAGAGAAGTGTTTCAGTACAGGGTACTCTTACAGTTGTGGAAACATATTTTAAATCCTGGCCCAGTAAGTGTGAAGTCCTCTCTGAGGAACAGTGAATGTCTTTTCCCTTCAGCTTTTCAAGAGGTTTATGACTGACACACTCTGGGTCGAATATCAACAATAAATGATATCTACACAGAAAATAAATTTGCAGAGGATTTTCAGATTTGGTCTTAGGCCAGTTAGGCACAACTTGCAAAATTTTTGAAATTATCTGGAAGAGAAAGTTTTCAGAAAAATGTCTTATATCAACTGAAATGTCTCAGAGAGAAACATTTGATTATGGTTGACTTTTTAATTGTATTGAGAACACAAAATGAAACACATCATAAGAACACTAAACACCAAAAACTATTTTGAAAGGAAATATTAGATGCCTGGTTCCAAAATTATAAACCAGGACATTTTGGCAATGTCAGAATATTCCTATCTGCCAAAATTTAATTTCAGCAAATCTAATAGGACTGCGCAAAGCATTGTTGGTTTCAGAACAACAGCATTTTTCAATTCTTCATCTTTTTTTTCTGGCCAGCAATAACATAATAGTGATTCTAAGAACAGATGATTAATTCACCTATACCTGCACATCTTCCTAGTGAAGAGTAGTTTTCTATTTTGAGTGGCATTGAACAAATTATTAAATGCAATCAAGTTCAAATTAGATACAATTAATAGTCAGGGAATTAGAAAATAAGTTCTTATAATGGTGTAAGAATATGACAGACATAAGAGCTGACACAACATGTTCTGATTTTAATCATGGCATCAAAAAAAAGGATGGATATCACCTTATTTAAATTATTGAAATATTATTCTAGGGCTATCTTTGTCTATAGTCAATGTGAGGAGAGAAGAACTTCCAATGGAGGATTCACCCCATCCTAAAATAGGTGCCTGAGGTAGGTGAGATAAGTTTCCCTCTGTAAATTTATGCAGCCTGGGTGAGGTGTCTGATGAATGCTGTCACATTTTGGCTCAGGATTCCAGTTTTTTGCAAACTGCTGGTAATACCGGAAAATGACACCAAAATATGGCTTTTGAGAAAATTAAAAAAACTCGCAGTTAGTGTTATGTTAGTTCTTGGTATTTCTTAGGATGTCATTTACAAAATGTCTCTTCAGAGTCATGTCCCACCCTTCTCACCCTGTGATAAAAGAAAGAAAATGGAAAGAAAAGAGATTTAAAGTGGACTCTCAGAAGAGGAGTCGACCCCTCCACACAGCAGCAGTGAAGGGAGAACTGCTGATGTTCTCAGTCACCAGGCTGAGCTGATGTGGAGTCAGAGCTATAGCTCAGGCTGATGGGTGATACCTGCCTCACTGTCTTCTTCATACATATGTTGAGCTCCTAGAGGAGTTGTTTCACTTCATACAAGATGAGAAAAGACTCAAAAACAAAGAACTTCTGTTTCCTTTGGCTTAGGCTTTCAGAGGCATTGCAATGAAAAAAACAGCCATCTTAAGAGCAAATCGTATAACACAATGTGTTTTGCCCCAAAGGAACATCCTAGTTCTTCATTATCTGTTGAGCACTGTCCTTTGATATGTCTAGGACAGGATTTAAGCATATATGTTTGTCAGATTGCTCTCACAGTCTTATGGTATGCTGTAGGTCTTATGGGAGTAGAGTGGAAAATTTGTCTTTAAATGAGTCTGAGTAGAACTTTTGAGAGGCTGTGTGCATCTCAAATTTGTCTTCAGGGTATACAACAGTTCGTAAGACTGCTACTTTTTTGTGACATAGCTTTTATGGGGGTAGAGCCAGAATATTAAGCTCATTGCTTCCAGATGGAAAGGTTGGACAAGACAGAAATCCTTGGCATTGGGACCATGGACAGAGTGGTGTGATATGGACATGACATATTGAAGTAATCTAGATAGAAGATACAATGTTAGCCAAGGTTGTCAGTTGGATTCTTTTTAAAACATTATATGGTTTGTAACAAGGTATTGTGTATCCTTCAAAACCCTCCAGATTGAAATCCTGGAAAGACTGTGGGGAAAATTGTGATTATTTTGCTTAAGTTACTAGAGTTCATTTTATATATATTAAGAGCTTGGCATCATTTGCCTGCAAGAAATTTTAGGCCAGCAATTTATACTGTACGAGCAATGTACATCATGCTAACAGCACTTAAATGAGTCCAGGTGCTCATTTGTAACTTGGGATCTTGTGTGTTCTTATTCATGGGCTATACACTGATAATAGGGCAGTGCCTCAAATGAGAATGCGACTCAGATATGTTTCATGAACCACACATCTGTTTACGAGAGATGGTTTTACATGAAATCCTTACGGCTACACTGAGGGTTTTCCACCAGGGGGCATGTAAAGCCCACAAGACTAATCGCTCTTCCATTGTATTTTTCTTTGGATGTTTTGCTAATGAAGATTCCTTAATGTCCATTTAGCAGTCAGAATCCCCATCATACAAATTCAAAATGTATATTTGCTAAGCAAGAAGTAGGAAAAAATGGAGACATATTACAAAGACTTGAGGAGAAGTGGGCACTGGATACAGCCCTTCACGTAGTCTTTATTGTCCAGATGAGCTATATATCTACTGTTGAATGCTGTTCCTATTTGTAGAATGCTTGTTCATATGCATGGGACATTTATGCTTTCTCTGGTTTCAGAGAACTTTTATCCAAAAGCTTTTCACTGGAGCTGTTGTGTACAGCCGAGGACAGGATTTAACCCTTCTTGTTGAACATACAAAGCATAAACGATGTACTTCAGTACCTTCAGAATGAATGGATCAGCTACTCTATTGATATTTCTTAGGATATTACCTACAAAACCTTGTCTTGACATGCTATCCTACACTTATCTGGATGTGTGAAACAGGCAGAGAAAAGCATTTAGAACAAACCCATACTGTCATCATTTCTTTACAAGTACAGGCCCAATGAGGAGCCCAGAAATCTTTGTGACAGACTTAGATACATCACAGACAGCTAAATTTCTAAAAGATTTTTCAAGATCCCTTTAGATATGTATAATACTAATTCCTGTGGACTTGCCTGTATTTGATACATCATCTGCAAACTTTTAAAGCTTGGGTGATCTCCAGCTGCTGATAAGATGCCTCAGTACAGAAGAGTGCATCTTTAGCTTTCTGATCAGCTGCAGTCAATCGTTTTTTGCCATTCACTTCTGTTGTTCAAAAGCAACACTTTATCTTACTCTTATGAGTAAAAACACTTACTCCTGTGACTTTAAAGGAAACCTGTCTCCATTGATTAAATCAGTAACTTAATCACTTTATTTAGGAGGACTGATTTAGTAACTTCCTAGCTCTGTTGCCTGTCCTGTACACAACATAAGGTAAATACAAATAGGGAGATTTTTTGCGCTAGAGGGAAGCTTTGAGCAAGATACCTGTTATGTTTCTCAACAGAACTGAAAGTTTTTGAAAACACAAGGAATATTCTGTAAGGTAAATATATCTATCTGTTAATGTCTTCATTATTTGTAGAGTTTCACTCTTATCCATGTTTTTCACTCATCCATTTATTAATTTTCTCTGGTGCCACACTCAGTGTTGAGAAAGAATTATTAGGCAAAATTGCAATTAAAAGCTGTTAAGACCTTTCCTGCATACACTAACCTTCACAAAATATGTAGGTGTCAGAAATACTTTTAGTAGGTCCCTGAGAAGCACAGAGATGCAATATCTGCAGTCAGCCTGTTGTGCAAAAGCTCCAGTCATGCACAAGGAATTCCAGGGCTCTGGATTAAAATGTTAGTCATAGATAACATTGTTTGTCTTGTAGTCTTTACTCCTGTACTCTTTAAGTTCTGAGCCCATAGGAAAAAAAACCCCAAAACTCAGAAGGGCTCCATTTTTAAAGAAAACATTAGTAAGCAGACTCATGGAGAGTTGCAGGAAGATCAGAGGACTCTGTGGCAGTAAATAATAGCCATTCCACTTTCAGGAACAATTAGCTCTGAAAGTTTTTCAGATGACCTATTTTCTAGAGAGATTGCAATGCACTTCTTAAAATCTGGGATTGTCTTTTACCTAATTGGCTTCTACTCACATTAACCAAAACCATTAGCAACACTCTCACAGTTACAGAACTGAACAACTAAAAAACAAACAGAAAAATTTATTACCCAATTAATTTTATTTTAATTTGAGGAGACATCAGGAAATTTGACCTGATAAACACTGTTATATAAATTGATTATATATGAATTAAGGCCAATAGCTTATTCTTAAATGAAGAGTATCTTTCCAACAGGGTCTGAACCTTCATTTGAAAATACAGTAGGATGAATATTTCTGTCAATCGTATAGACCTGCAGGCTAATCAGAGTGCAGTCACTGAAAGTCGTTCTACATTCCTTTTGAAGAACCTACAATATATGACCTTATTAGAGGAGTTCACAGACCGTGGGATAAATGAATCTATGAACAGATTTAATTATGTAAATCTGAGAGACAGGAAAAGTCCTCAATCCTCTTGAATCAAATAAATTGACATTTAGAAATAGAGACTAAAATAGACACGATTTATATTTCTCACAAACAGAAAAAAAGACTGCAGTAAGAACTTCTTACTAGGGAGCGCTGAAAGATCCTCAGACATTGTTATCCACCAGGTCAAATTAAAAGCATATTTGCCATATTTATCACCTCAGATTTTGAATGTAGAATGATTAAGTATAAAGGAAACAAAATCGACAACAATGGTCTTTCTTTGTTGTATTGTCACAGAAAAAAAAAAAGCAAGGATGAAAATGCAGACTTCAAAGATAGTGGAAGACATGCAAGCAGAGGGCTCAGAGTATCAAAACAGTAAGCTTAGGATGTACTGGTGGGAGAGCTCAACAGCCTGTGAAATGGTTCATGGGGCCAGTAACTCTGAACCCTGTTCACTGTAAACAGGTTCTGGTATGCAAGTTTTGGGCACAAAACTCTTTAGACTGGAAAACCCTCTTCAGAGTTCCCACAGAAATAGGACTCTACACTGGGAAGGGTATGCAGCTATGCGCCTGGAAAGAAAACCACAGCAATGGAGTCACTGTACACCACATTTTACGCTTCAGTGAAGCATGGAGAAAAACTCTGCAGAGATCTGTCTTGAAGGATCATCGTTTGCCTTCAAACTGCAGGAGTGAGGGAATGTCAGTGCACTGCCAATGACAGAAGAGGTGGAGCTTCACTGAGCTGTGAAAAGAGATGGCAAGTCCACAGGCAGGGAACCTGTGCTTCTTTGCAGTCTGTGTGATTTCACTATGTCTCAATTCCCTGGAACCACACTAGTGTATCTCACCACACTCTGATGCTTAGATGACACCAGCTCTTGGCTGTACTGTAAAACCCTGACACCAAACCAGGGTTTTCAGTATCCTTGTGCTTCCTATGGTGCTGCTGGTTTATTCACAGACAGCAAACATTTAAGAAAGAATTAATGGAAAATTAAGTGGGACTAGTAGTTCTTCCAGAAATAAGCATGTATGACCCAGAAGGGACACAGCCAGAACATTTAGGAGGAATCACCACAACTACTCAGCTGTTTCCCTGGCCTTTGTAGTCAGTCCTTGTAGAGACAGTCCTAGTAGGTCCAATCTAATCCCCAGGAAATCTGTCCTTCTGAAGGACAAACATGTTAACCAGAAGTAACAAGCTTTATACAGGAATCACTGAAATTGTGCTGTCTTATGCCCAAGGTCAGATGGGATGATCATAATGACCCCTTGACCTAGAAGCTTATGGCCCAGTGGTATTTTGTCACAGACAAATACAGTAGCCAACAGATTTAGAAAAAGATTATTTTGACCAAAGTGATTTCAGACAAATACCAGTAAAAAAATAATACTGGAAGGATCCTCCTCTACAAGTATGAAAAAAGACATGTACTTGCAGGAAATAGAAAGATTCTTTCAAGACTTAAAACTTGGGAAAAGCATCAGTTACGGACAGATTTCCTGCAGCTTTTTAAAATATGTTTTTGTAACAGCTGTCTGCAGTCCTGTGGAAATATTCCAGAAGGGAATCCTGCCCCTTGACAGAAGGACTGCTTTGATCACATTGATTATAAAAGCAGATACAGAGGTCACGGTGACAGAAAATTTCTATTTCTTTTCTGAATGTGCAACCTAATCTATTAACCAAGGCTGTAACTACTTGGATATATGATATTGTACCTACTGTCACCCAGAAGAGTCTAACGACTTTGTTGAAATGTAAATTTGTAGCAGTCAATACTCATAATAGCTTTCCTTTACTGCATCAAGCTCAGCTAGCAGTGAGATCAGCCTTCCTTGGCTATGCTGAGAAAGCAGTAGATGTAAGTGGAGCTACATAGGTTGAAAATGTTTTGGTAAAAATGAAAATATTTACCTTGATGTTTCCAAACTGCTTTGTACTTCCCCACTCCTCTCAGCAAACACTGATTGCTAATTTATTCCATTTTGAATGATAAGCATCCACCTTTACCCCTTTTTACTACAGCTTTTTGTATGGATCTCTTGCTTATGTGAAAACCACTGTCAACAAAATATGTGCTTTTAGGGGAGATTCTCTGCTAGGACATTTTTGATTCTCAGAAACCTGATATTCTTCACCTTTGTGATCTACCGCATACCTTAAGCTTCGTATACTTCCATGCAGAATGAAACAAACTATGGCAAATGGAGATATCCAAGAGACTGAAGCGGAAAGTATGTTATTTACTTTCAACTGACTTTATACAGACACAGCAGTTTGTGAATCCTGTCCAAAGCAGTTTCTGAGTTATGACCATACTACATATTAAGGCAGAGAAAGAAATGCCTGTAAGATCCTTTTATCATTGCTATAGCATATGGAAAGCTAAAGCAAATATCCATCCTTGGCTCCCCTACCTACATTACAGGTTTATTACTTCTTGCATTCCTATTTTGTGTGTGAGTTTTGAGACTATGTACAGCATGGACTAATACAGGATGAGGGAGACAAACAACATTCTGCTATTGCTATTCATACTTCACAAGCTCGGAACAGCTGAAAGGGTCCATTTTTCAAAGCTGTCTGAAATCTGGAGACAACACTTAGGTGCCTCAAGTTTACGTGCTTGCTTGGTTGCTATGCAAGTTTTCTTAGGAAGCTAATTCCTGTATTGGCAAACAAATAAATGCTTAGTTAATTCCTAATCCTGATACCGAAGCCCAAGGATCTAAGCAAGAAAAGGAGAGCTCTGTATTTTTGCTACTTTTCGTCTTCACAGACTGGGGGCAAGCAAAGGCAGCATGCCCCTGCCTCTCATTCTTTCCACCTCTTTGGGGAAGTAGGTTTGGGCTCTGAGGCTGAGGGTCTTGGGTGAGCAGTGGACCAGATGGAAAGTTTCCCACATTTGCCCTCAAGAGAGGTGATTGTTCCTGGTTCTTTCTTTTTTGACCCAAGCAGGATGTCAATTGCCAGGAGCCTCTGGATTGCTCAGGGTAAGGCTACTGACCATGTCATTCCTGGCATCTTCTGTCTGCATAGATCCAGGCATCGCACCAGAGCCTCTTCCAGAGATGAGCCACCAATTGAAATTTAGCAGAAGCTGGAAACCATGAGAGGGAGTAGCACCCACGACTGTCTGCTCCACAGAACCCACAGGAGGTCAGACAGCAACTGATCCCTCCAATACCATCTCCTGCTCATTTTCTATGGGCATTTAGAAGACAGTCCTCTCCCCTGGGGCGCAGCGACCTGCTGGTGCTCAGAACTGGAAAGTGATGGGTCACACTCACTTTGGGGATAGCCCTGGCTGCGGTCAGCATTCCCACATGCTTGTCCCTTTGTGAATCTGTTGCTATGCCCCTTTTGGAAAAGGGATTTGGATTTGTAAGTCATTTAGGAGCTTTAACATGTTTCTCCCAAAGTAACTGGCCCAAGGTCACAGAGGAAATCTGTAGCAGAACTGGGAAATAAATCAAGATCTGAGTCCCAGTCCGGAACCTCGGCACAGAACTACCATTTTTCATAGGAGGCTTAAATACGTGATGAGTTCTTTTATAATCATATAGTTTCCTTTCCAATGCCTTAAAGTTTTCTTGTTACAATCATTAAACTACTAGCTGTCCACTTTTAACAGTTCTGCAGGAATTCTTTCATGTCAGTAGTGTTTGATAATAGGCCACATATGAGGTTCCAAACTTTTTCCATTATTAACCTTTCATTTACTGATGATATTTCCCTCAGTGTGTTTTGTTCTTATACCGTCCTGCACCATATGTTTATAATCATCTGAAACTTCTGAGTAATCCCATTATTTTTCTATTCTCTCACACATCATAAATGTGGGCTGTGTTCCAAGATAATTTATGCAGGATTAAAACATGGAGTTGGCTTCAATGCTTCATCGATGATGTCTTTAGAGTTTATCTCCCAAATTTGTATCCTTCTCAGCACTAAAAGTCTTGAAGACGGAGATCACAAACAGTCACACACACTTGCATACTGAATACCAAAGTGAGTGAAAGAAGAAAAGGAAAAAACAGGATTCATCAAGGAAAATACCTCATTGAAGGCTTATTGAAATCAAGAAGACTTGCTTTCACTTCCCTATGCCTCACACTAGCTCGCTATGTCTAACAGGGAAGCCTGAAATAATTACTGTACTGATGAAGTGCAGGACTGTAGAAAAGTTTTTCCAAAGGGCAGACACAAGCAGTGAGTGTATGACTAAAGAAACAGTGAGTATGTGACAGGAGAAATAGTAACTGAGAAAAATCTGGAAGCCTAAAGAGAACAAGATTCAGCCTATAAACCCAATGTGTGAGGCAGCAGCTAACACTTCCCTGAATTCTCTGGTTTTAATTAGCCTGTTTTCTTTTGCCCTAAAGGAGAGAAAGCATGAAAAACCCTCCCTCCAGAGAGTCCAGCCTCTGCTACCTCCCGGTGAGGGAGCTGGTCTGGCTGCACCCTTCTTCAAACTCAGTGACAAGCCAAAATGGGTCACAAAGGCCATGTGGCCAAAGTCAAAAAAGACTTAGAGGTGATGAGAGCACTGCAAGTGCAGATGGGGCCATAGGGTGCAACCAGGGACTCCAAACCCAAGCACAAACAAATGGGTGGCATTAGAGGGAGGAGCAAGCTTTGAAGATAATGAGAGAGGACAGGAACCACCGGGAGCAGTGCTTGCCGGAGGCAGCTTTTAGCAGCTGGCTCAGGACTTGGCAGTCAATTTTAACAACCATTCTACCAAGCCTGCTGAACCATGTCCAGTTATTGAACTATGGCTTCAGGCTCTGGGCCAAACATACATCATGAAGATAGATGTGTTCCTCTCAGCATGTAGCCTTTGTTCCAGTAGATGAGGTAGTCTTTTGGTAGGACAGAAGACATAAATGTTGCATGGAAACCCTAGGTTCCTTCAGACAAGTGGAAGCTTTTGCCTATAAAGAGAAAATCAGATGTTTGCTAGAAACTAGCACTATTTTGACCTCTTTATGATTTTTCTAAACTGTCACAATAAGCATTGTGATTATTCAATGGTGGATGTTAGCCTGAAATTAAATAGTACTACAAGATTTTCGGTGAAAACTCATTTCTTGTCCCATGCTGAAACATCCTAGTGTTCACTGAACGCTAGTAGTATACATAGGGTTTTGGATATGGAAGAACTGAAAACTGCAGCTAAGGATAGGTGAAGGAGCATGTTTGGGGTGTGGGGGAAGAGTGGGATCACTCTTGTGCAAATTGACTTAACATATACATTAAACCGTGACAATGACTTGCTGGGGTAGCAGTCTAAAACTAAAATCAGAAAAAAAGCAAGATTGGCATGTAGACATAAGCGAAAAAAGTGGAAAAGGCAAGAGTGGGGAGGATTATAAAAAACTGAGTTACTTGGGAGAGGAGACAGAAGAATCTTTGGCCACAAATCAGTCTTCTCTGCGGCCTAGGCTGCATCTTAACAGCAGAACTCTGTGTCTCCTATATTTCGAGACAAATGCAGCAACAGAGAAAATGAATTTGCAAACTAATTTCTAGAAGTGTCCTTCCAGGAAACACTTTAGACTCTGGAGTAGGCTGAAAGGTGTGATGCAAATAGGAAAAAAGAGGTGCATATAGCTTAGGATAGCTGGAATTATCTTCAGTGCTGGTCCTAAATATCAACTGGGACTCACCTCAAATGAGAGATGTATCTTATGAGAAAGGTTTTTTATTTTGCAATTAAAGAATACTTAGTACTGACTTCAAACGACAGTTGTAAATGTCACTTTGCTTCATTTTGTAACTTCTGAGCGCAGGACATAAAAAACAAAAGCCTTTTAGCCCAGTCTTTCTCTGTATATCTTTTGTATCTGATGGGAAATAGTCTTCCCATGCATTTATTACATGTTACTTACATGTCTTTCCAGTCCAGACTGAATACTCTCACAGCACACTCCTGAAGACACCTCACCCCACACGGTGCCCTTCTAGGCAGTCAGACTGAGTGTTACCTGATGGGAAGGGGTTGTGCTGCAGGATTAGGATGAGAGGCAGTGACAGGGTGCCAGCAGAAGGTCTGGATAACAAAGGATTAATCAGGCAGTTCCAAAAGACTCCGTAATCATCTGATGCACAGTGCTAGGGCTGCAGCAACTCATTCCTCTATTTTTAATGAACATGAGGTCTCATTAACAGAGAGAAGAACTGTCCTGTAACAGAGAGAGGAACAACATCTGTATTAGGAAATGAAATGGGCTAGGGACTGTAAGTTGTCCCTGAGGCCATCTGGCATGGCATGGCTCCCATTCATACTGTGGCATTGTGTCACCCCTCCAAAACAGAGATGGAGGGTGGTCCCTAGCCTGTGCTACCTGAATTGGGCCCAGGCATTATCTGGGAGGGTGTTTAGTGCCAAAAACAGTACCAGAGAGCCAACTTAACTCTGTGGATGATAGAGTGACACTATAGGTCTGTGTCCAGGCCTTGGTTAGTCTGCTGATAAAGTAACTGCCGATTAGTATTACCTTCTCCTTGATTACTACATACTCTACCTTCCTTGATAAAATATTTGCAGAATAACAACAACAACAACCCAAACAATAAACAACTATTACCCTAACAATTATCTGAATAATGTCACGATGGCACTGGAACTTGTACTTAGGTGAAGCAGGTAAGATGACACTGCTTGGACTATGTAAGCATTATGATTTGGAGTATTAGAATGGTTTCGAACGATTTACTACCCAATAGCTCATTTTGTGGAATTATTTTCTTGAGAGCAAATTAGATTGCTTTTGAAAGACCATAAACTGGACCACAAACTTTCAAATTCCTGCAAACAAGGGTCTAAAAAAAAATTTATTTTTTAATAGCTTCAAACCACTATTATTAAATGCAAGCTAAAATTACAGCAATGAGCAAAAGCAGTTGTTTTTTTGGAAAACTGAAACCGCAAAGATGCAAACGTGGGAAAATGGTGAATGCATCCTGTAAGCACTAAAAATTTAAAGAAAAAAAAAAGAAGGAAAATGGGGTAAATACTATGATTTGAACTTATCAGTGACAGTGCAATGCAGACAGCTCCCACAGCTCTGAACATTACAAGCTACAGCTGTTTGCGGCTGTGGGTTTTCTTTTGTGGCTGTGGGTTTTCTGCCTGATGACCCTCCAGGAATCTGAAGAGCCTGAAGCAATATTGTTGCAGCAATAGTCTTCTTTGGGTTGAAGGGATCTGAGGTGGGCACTGCTGTGGTCAGTGCCTTGTGAAAAGGAGCTGTGTTTTGGTCTTTGAGGACCTTGCTTTTCCAGTCGGATGGCTCTTTGGAGACCTGGGGATCCAGAGATGGAGCCACTTGAGGCTGCAGGATGGTGCCAAGGAGAGGATTGAGTAGGAGGGAAGCTTCAGTGTAGCATGTTTTCCATAAAGCTTGCTTGTCTTGCAGAATAATATTAATCTCCCTGTCCTTTCCCAATGATCCCTGGGTCATTGCAAGTTTTCTGAGTCAACTGCCCACTCATAGAAAGACAATTCTCTGCCAGTTCCTGGGCAGCATTTTCACGTATTTTGCTGCAGTTCTGAAAAATTGTGAGCTCTCCAACCATTTCCTCACCCTCAGATTTTGCAAGACATTTTGATAAGGGAAATGTCTCTGAAAGCTCCTTTGTTAAATCCTGCTCATAGTTCAAAAAGTAACCAAGGGTTTGCTTTTCTCCCAGTTTCTATCACAAATAAACAATTCCCTCCTTAAGATATCATACTCATAATCTCTTACTAGCCTCAGAAGACTGAAGGTAGTAAGTCCTTTCCAACCTACGTTTGTGTGCCTGCAAGTGTTATTGCACTGAACTTCACATTCTAAAGGTCTTTGCAGTGAGCAGCAAACTGTTTCGAGTTGCTAGCTTGATGTTTTTCCTATTGGTTTCTGTCACAGCTGGCAAGCATAGACATTCAGCTTTATCTTTATGTGCAGGAAATGTGGAGGTAGGATGAGGGCAAGACTATTTAGCCAAATAGGGAAGCAGGCGCTAGTTGTTCTGGGCAGATAAGTTAGTAACAGCACTGACATCTCTGCAGCTATAACTCAGTTATAATACTGGAGGATTTGTCACTGATCCATGGGCTCTGGGAGCAGGGAAAATGATTGCTTAGGAGGTCTAAGGGGAGCAAAGCAAGATATTTTCTGTTGTTAGTCGCCTGCTGTTTTGAGTGACTGGGAAAGTTTAGCCATTTATTCTGGAATGAGTGGAACAGATATAGTACAGTGTTAACTGAATTTACATGTACATTTTCTAGACTTTTCAGGCACAAGGTTTGTGGTGAAATAGATGAAGTTTGAAAAGTGCTGCTCAGTGCATTTGCAGTTAATATGACTTGAATACACTGTTGCCTGGTACCTACCTGTGGAAAACACAGGTACCAGGAAAACACATTATGTGGTCTAGCACTAATAGGTATTACAGGATGTACTTTGAAAGGACCTCCAAGGGACCTTAAAAGCACTGTAGTATCGGACCAATGGAATGATTTTGAATGTTCTTCATAAACTAATTTGTTCCTAGTTTGTGACATACGCAGTGAAGGACTCCATGGATCTTTAGAGGTGGGCAGAGCAGTGGAGGCAGAAGATCCTGCAGCAGGAGGAATGTGAAGTTGCACACAGAACTTGAGTGCACACAGAAGCCATAGTAGGAGTGACTGGTCCCAGCCATACTCCTGTCATTCAGGAGCCTGTAACTGTTTTGCTGGGAAGTCATGGTGTCAAATCTGGCCTTCTGGACTAATTCCAGCAAGAAACATCTGTGTTTCAACCTACCTGCAGTTAATATTTAACTGTGAATTTTACAGGTATTTGAATTTATAATCAAATATTTACAAGTCACAGGCATTACGTAATACTTCATGCACAGTAATAAGTAATGACGATAGCAGGAACAGACTGAGATAACACAGGTAGGCTATTTGAAAGCCATAGTGAGACAGTCTGTGAAGTAAGATTTTGCCCTAATCTTGGCAACTACCATAGAGATGCTGATGACCACCTCCATGCTGCTGTCAGGGTGCATTCTTGCCAAAACATCCCTTGCTGCTTGTTGGAGAAGCCCGTGCCCTGGGAATCTAGGATAAAATCAGGCAGTGCCATTCTTTACTGGGATTGTGTCTCATGCTAGAATCTGACTCAGTACCGCACTTCTTGAGCTTCAGTTGCTAGAGGAAAATGACATAAGGACAGAAAGTATGTATGAAAGAAGTCCACCTGACAGCTCCAGTATTACTTAGTTTCACTGCAGAAACTCCTTCATATTATAAAGTTTTGTTCAGAATTGCAAGGAGGTGCTTTCTCTTCACTAGTGTGAACTTTTATGAAGAATTTCTGGATGTAACAGCCATATCTGCTTGCTTTGCATAATATGTGATGGATGTCTAAAGTGCTGGGGCCCAAGCAATGGTCCCTGAATTAAAGTTGACAAATGGATGATTCTCACAACAAGACAGTGTGTTTTTGTGACAGAAACTCGGCAGAGGATTTTTATCTGCTGGGAAACTAGCTGATTAGCTGTGAGAACAGATACCCAGCTATCCCGAGAAATGTGTGATTAAAACCAAAACAGATAGAGATATCCCCTTTTTCGAGTTCCTTCCCAGGCTTGGCCGACCTTGGACAGAACCCAGTAAGGAGGAAAGCTGCTAGGTGTCCCGCTTTTGAAGTTATTTTTGAGGTTGCTTATGTGACCGGAGTTGTTTATTCAATAATATAAAAGCTGGTCCCACTTGCAGCGAACTTCAGTAGCCTCACCTAAGACTCGATGCACTGCGTAGGATTTCCTAATTGCCAAGGAAAGCTGCTCCAAACCTTCACTGCAGCCAGGGCTCCACAGCGACTGCAGGTCTGGATGATGGTACTGTATTAATAGGGCAACTCATGATGTGTCTCTCTCTTAACCACTATAGTTACTTCTATGTAGTAATGATTTGGTACATTGCTTATTCCTGCTGCTGCTTAAAGCTGAAGTGTAATAAGTTTATCTTTTCTGACTAACCAGATTGTTTTATTTCTGTATCATCTTGAAGTGGACAGTGAAATAAGCCTGAGCCTTTTGGTGCTGTCTGTGTTCTTTCTGTTGGTCCTGTCAATTAACAAAACAATGTCATGTGTCCTTTTCCCCTGATCTTTAACTGCTTTCCTTGTGTGAGAAGCTGTCCATACAAGTGCAAGATACTGATGCCCAATTTTTAAAAAAAGGCATTTTTTTCACTCTAGGCCATAGCCTAACCCCATTATAGTGATTTCTCCCGATACAAACATGCATCCAGATCCGACAGGCTAAGGTCTTTTAAGGATAGAGATTATCTCCTCCTGCCTAGCAGATAGATTCTCTTTAGAAACAGAAACAAGAGGAAAATCTTCATCTTTCTATGCAGTATGCAATACCTAGAACAAGGTGTTAATTTTTTTGGACTGCACCACTCTCCCTGCCTTGGCATATTCCCATCTCTCTTCTGGAACAGCTTCTATGGTCAACTCACTATCCATCACTGTCTTCCTATACCCTTCCAGCCATGCAAACATGTCCTTGTGACTGCAGGACTAGCTTTCTGGACCTAGCAAGCAGAGTACTAAGGATTTCCAGTGAGAGCAGAAGATCACATTTGTTTGTTCTCCTTTTTTGCAGCATATGGCCTTCTGAACTTCTGGTTGAACATGATTAGAAAGGGTAGGTGAACTTTAAAAGAGATTCCTGTGGGCAAGCTAAGATCAGAGGTTGCCATCTCCCTGTGGAGAAAAGTGTGGTATCAGAGTCCTAGAAAAGGAGTTGCGGTAGCACTGTTTCTTCCTAAATATTTTAGGAGGTCCTTTGCTCCTCATTGTGGTTTGAAGGGATCTGAATTGTATGAATCTTATTCTAATTTTTAGAACAGTCTCTGCCAGATCTTCCCAAACAACCCTCAGTCACTGTTCAAAGCTTAGCAAGGGCTGAAGACCATTCTTGGTAGGTAGTTTGGATATACCTGCCATGCTTTGGAGGCTGTAAGAATTCAATACAATAGACATGGCCAGATAGTGCCTCAAAGCCAGAGGATGTGCTCTAGCACTGTTCAGTTCAACCATACAGAAGAGGTATCCGACCTCTAGCAGTGGATATTACCAGAGTTCTCTTTAAAAGGAATGATACTGTGCACAGCACTTCAAAGCTCATTTGTTTCACTTGATCCCCTGATCAGGAATGATGTGGCCCACAAGGGTCATGCAGAAAAATATGCAGGAGAGTGAAAAACTGAAACCAGGCTTTCCCAGTGATGTCCTGGCCCGTGGAGCCCTCTCAGTGCTACATGGCCCAAGGTCTCCTTTCCTGTCTTCCACTTTCCACCTCTGACCACAATCTTACCTGGTTCTCTGGATTCTTATCAGGCACTCAAACTTAATTTGATAGGAAGAGATACTAGCACTTCTGTTATATTACCAAAGTGTTACGATATTGCTGAAAGATGATCTATACCATGTTGTGATCCATGACTACAGTCTGCTAAAGGTCATCTTATTAAAAAAAAAAAAATTAATTTAAGTATTTTTCCTATCCAAATAGTAACAAAATTTTGGAGGTATATACTCTCTTTTGTCTGAGCATAAATTACTTTGGGTGCAATATGTGACTAGGGCTCTTCAGGGATACTGTAATGAAAGGAACAGTAGTGTCTCTGTAGTCCAATGCATTGCTGAAGACAATAGGAAATGTTTTAACAGAGGAAGACAGCCAAGGAAAAGCTAGACATGTGCTCTGATACGCAGAAAATATTCCCATCTCAGCAAAATACATGGAAGCATGTAAAGAAAAACAAAAAACCCCACCCAGAAGAACAAGCAAAACTAGGCATCACTGAAGAACTAAAGCATGTGGTAGGCTAAGGAAACAAAAAGAGAAAAGGAAGGTTTTATTCAAAGCATCCCTTTGTAGCAGAGTAACACATTCTAAAACAAAGAAAGAAAAACAATGAAGTCTTTCGTTGAGATTTTTAGTATTGTTTTTCAGTTCAGAATTTCAGGAAAAAAGTTAAATATTGTTTGAATTATTCAGATTATTTTATAGCCTGTATGTATATGCAGTATTATTAACAAGGAGCTGGTCACCAGTAGCAAATATTATGAATCCATAATCCAGGTAATGCCTAGATAAAGTTATCAGAGAAAAAAATACAATAATGTTGTGTATCCTAATAACAAGGGGACTACAGAGATGCAAAATTTTTCATTTGGGATGGTCCAGCATTGAGATGTGTGAACATGTTGATGAAGACACAGAGGACATGCCAGAGAGCTGCTCTCTGATACGCAACAGAGCACTGCAGGAAGAGGGGAATGAGATGGAGCAGGAAGGACATCATTACGTATATCCATGCACAGCTGGTTTAATTTTTCATTTCTGACCAGAACACTTTACAGTTTTCATAATTGTAAAGATACTGCCTTGGAGAAGTACATATTTTCCAATTTATCTGTAGTATGAGGCTGAAGACTAGTGATGGAGGAAAACATGTACCCATGGATGAGACTCTTCTGGAACACTTTCATAAGGATCCTCTGCTATGGCAGCTCCAGACACCAATCTCTTGGAAACTGTGGACTGGAAGTTTGCTTCACATGAATGTGAAGACATCAGGCATTCCTCATGACAATGAAAATGGCAAAGGCACTCTGCTTTATTGATGCTTATCAACAAAGGTTTTCTGTAACCAAATACTGCTAAATTTCCATTCATTAAAATAGATTTTGTTCTGAGTTATTCTCACAATATAGTTATTAAGAGAGATTATAATAAAGATGCTGTGACTGTATAAAACAATCCCTTATTTATGTCTTGCCTGCCATAAGTCTTCAACCATGATACAATTTCTCTGTTAATGTATTCTCTGGGTGTATAACTGTTACCATCCCAGGAGACAGGCCAGCCAAAGAGTGTCCTAGCTTGTCCAATATCACAGAGGAAAAGAAAAACCCAAAAGAAAAATTTAAGCCAGCTATGTTAATCCTGAATTACACAGAATCACAGATCGTGGAATGACAGAATGGTAGGGGTTGGAAGGGACCTCTGGAGATCATCTAGTCCAATCCCCCTGCCAAAGTAGGTTCACCTAGAACGGGTTGCACAGAGTCATATCCAGGTGAGTTTCCAGAGAAGGAGGTTCCACAGCCTCTCTGGGCAGCCTGTTCCAGTGCTCTGTCACCCTCAAAACAGAGAAATTTTTCCTCATGTTCAGATGGAACTTCCTATGTTCCAATTTGTGTCCATTGCCCCTTGTCCTATCACTGCGAACCACTGAAAAGAGTCTGGTCCTATACTCTTGACATGCATCCTCTAGATATTTATAAGCATTGATAAGGTCCCCTCTCAGTCTTCTCTTCTCCAGGCTAAACAGCCCCAGGTCTCTCAGCCTTTCCTTGTCATGCTCCAGCCCCCTAATCATCTTTGTAGCTGTCCATTGGACTCTTTCTAGTAGTTCCCTGTCTCTCTTGAACTGGAGAGCCCAGAACTGGACATAAT
>VZZY01024306.1:105378-122212 GCA_013400335.1 Eurystomus gularis
TTATCCACCAGGACTCCCAGGTCCTTCTCTGTGGAGCTGCTTTCCAGCAGGTGAACTCCTAATCTGTACCAGTGCATGGGGTTATTCCTCCCCAGATGCAGGACCTTACACTTGGCCTTGTTGAACTTCATTAGATTCCTCTCCACCCAACTGTCTAGCCTGTCCAGGTCTCACTGAATGGCAGCACAGGCTTCTGGTATGTCAGAAACACCTCCCAGTTTTGTATAATCAGCAAACCCGCTGAGTTTACACTCCATCCCTTCTTCCAGGTCATTGATGAATAAGACTGGACCCAGTACTGACTCCTGGGGAACACCACTAGGTATGGGCCTCCAACTAGACTCTGCACCGCTGATGACAATGCTCTGAGCTCTGTCATTCATAGAATGGTTTGGGTTGGAAAGGACATTTAAAGGGTATCAAATCCAAACCCCCTGCAGTAAGCAGAGACATCTTTAACTGGATCAGGCTGTTCAGAGCCCTGTCCAACCTGACCTTGAATGTTTCTGTGGATGGGGCATCTACCACCTCTCTGGGCAACCTGTGTTTCACCACCCTCACTGTAAAAAATTTCTTCCTTACATGTAGCCTATATCTATTCTAAATCCACCCTCTTTTAGTTTAAAACCATTACCCATTGTTCTGTCGCAACAGGCTCTGTCCCCATCTTTCTTATAGGCTCTCTTTAAGTACTCAAAGGCCAAAAAAAGGTCTTTCCAGAGCCTTCTCTTCTCCATGCTGAACAACCCTAACTCTCTCAGCCTTTCTCCATAGGAGAAGTGTTCCAGCTCTCTTATCATTTTTGTGGTCCTTCTCTGGACCCACTCCAACAGGTCCATTTCCTTCTTGTGCTGAGGACTCCAGAGCTGGACACAGTACTCCAGATGAGGTCTCATCAGAGCAGAGCAGTGCAGAGGAATCACTTCCCTTGACCTGCTGGCCACACTTACGTTGATACAGTCCAGTATATGGTTGGCCTTCTGGGCTGCAAGCACACATCCAGCCTCACATCCAGCTTTTCTACCACCAGTGCCCCCAAGTCCTTCTCCACAGTGCTGCTGTCAATCCCATCATTTCCCAGCCTGAATTGATACCAAGAATTGCCTCAATCAAGGTGCAGGACCTTGCACTTTACCGTGTTGCACCTAATGAAATTTACACAGGTCCACTTCTCAAGCTTTTCCAAGTCCCTTCAGATGGCATCTCATCCCTCTGGCACGTTAGCAGCATTACTCAGCTTGGTGTCATCCACAGACTTGCTGAGGGTGCAGGTTACATCTCAGTATTTATAAATACAACAGCACCTTCTTTCAGCAGCTGCCTCATCTTTGTGTAACCAAAGTCCATAATCCTCAAGTCATTAACATTCCCCAGGTTCCTCAGATTTGGTCCTCAGCTCCCAGCTGTCTCAGTTTTGGCAGCAGTAAGCAACTCTGTGGCTAATCATCCCTATGCCCTGACAGAAGGTACAAATTAAACAATCCTCTGCTCAACCTGTTCTCAGCTACACTCTAAAAAATGGGCTTCAGGCAAAAGGTGATCATTCTCTGTCTTTTATCCAACACCACAGCCACTATAGTGCTTACAGACAATGTGGAAGCTCCTCAGATTAGTACCCCAGCCACCAAGGCTTAGCTTGTTTTGTAGGTTATGTGGGAGGATGGAGGGGATGGAAGGAGCATACAGGCTCAGCATACAGGCAAAACCAGCTACATGAGCTGAAGAGTGAGCATGAGGAGACTCTCCTGGAAGGGCTATTTTTAGCTTCATCTGGATCATATTAAGTATTCACTGGCAACTGAGACTCCCTTTCTCCCACTTAGTGATGGGACCATCACTAAGGGCCATATTTGATCCTTCCAAAAGTCCTACACAGAAGAAAGATTTAAACAAGATTTAAACAGTCATAGCCTTGATCCAAGCAATTACTGTAACTAATGTGTTGTCAGTAGTGACAAATGAGGAGGAAATGACAGTTTTTGAGCTGTGAAAAAAGGACCGGTCTAGATTCAATATTGCGCTGATACTGATTCCTCATTCCCCAGCTCCACAGCAGCTTTTAGAAACGTGAATCCTAAATAGGAGGGATGCTCTGGTTCCAGAGGAGCATGATTTTAGCCACTTTCCTCCTTGTTCACTCATTTTCTATTAGCCATATCAATAAGTGGCTTGGATTTGAAAAATCATTCTGATTCTGTGCATCATTGGAACCGAACTGTCTTTTTCAATAGTGCAGGCTGGCGTTTTTCTGCAAAGCCTTCTTCCTGCACTGAGGAGGAATCTTTCCTGTCTCTCTACAAATACTTTTACCACCATATGCGTCTGTATTAGTTAAGAATTCTGGATGATCCTGGATGGAGTTTGGCAGGAGGAACTTGGATTTAACATGCACAGAATGACTACAGAGTAAATCAGAAAGAAAACACCAATTTTTAGTACAGATATTTCTTGTTTCCCCATGAAAAGGTAGTATGTAATTTATTTCCAGTGGTGCAGGGAAAAAAAGAAAGGAACAAAAAGAGAGCACAAAGGTTTGAGTTTTTTAAAAGCTGTTTTAAAAGCCAAAAGACTGATGTTCCCTGGACACTGTTAGTTTACAACATTGCTACTCTAATATCTGATAATGTACAAATAGAGCAGAGAAAGGTGATCTACAGCAGAAATATTTTCTGAAGCAGGAACTTTAGATGCTGCTAAAAGACTGTGACTTGTATAACTCTCCTGCAGGTTTTCAGAAGCCTGGACACTATACTTTTTTTGAATACACCATGTTTCCATAACACAAAGTGCTAAAAAATAGCAATTATTGCAGTGATTTGTATTTACATAATTTGGAAGGTATTAGGACTATGAGTGGGGCTTACAAAGAGTGGTGGATGAACTGCTTTTCCAGTATCTGTAAAGTTGGGATATTTGGCACTTGCTAGGGATGAATATTCCGTATTGAGAATGTAAAACTTTCCGTAATTCTTACATACATAAATTGAAATTCTGACACCTGCCCTGTAAAGTGCAAGTGTGAGGAAAGGCACTCACAGGCATAATCATCTTCCATATATTTTTGAACATTCATATGACTTTTCCAAATAATTGCTCTTTGAATTTTACACATTGTTATACCAGGTGGCAAACTGCAATGGAATAAACTGTGTAATACCTTGTCATGTAATGGGAAAGCATGCAATATCTAGCGATACATCCAATAAACTCTACACCTATCACCTCCTGCTTTTGAGTGGCTTGTTTACTAGACTGCCTGGGCTGGGTTTGCGTTTTCTGTCTGCAGGCTTCATGAGGTGTCTTCACTGCGAGCATCAATTTACAGCATTCTCTCATGCCAAGATACCTTGTGTATGGTTTTATCAAGGTTGACAGGGATTTATTCAAATAAAAATTTTCGCCTACATTTCATGGTGGGTTTGGCAAGCCTCTCTTTTCCAAACTTGCCATATCCTCCAAGAAAGAGGAATTTGGTTTAAGAGGCTCTGCAGCTGTTTGGCATCTGATATTCAGACCTTATTATTATTAGCAATCTGTGATCTCTAACCAGTCAGATTGCTCCTTTCTCTAAACATTTTTTACTTTATTTTTTTCACAGGGAATGTAAAACTTTCCTCCTTTAAAGTCTAAAGAAGGGAGGTGAAGACATTTATTTTTCAAATGTTAATAAAATGAACTTTATATTATTATTCCAATAACTGATTAAAAATAGTATTTATACCATACAAATGCTTCTATGCATATTATAGGGTGTTTCATTTGTGATCCAGTTCAGACAGAACAGCTCCATTTCACTTACCAGTCCTACAAAACGAACCCAAATTATTCACAGAATCCTATGTAATGTAAACAGAAGTACCTCCAAGTAATGTATACGTTTATGGTTTTCCATTCTATGCAAAAGAGAGATTTGTGTTTGCAAGGATTCAGGGAAGTCTTGTGGCTTCTATTAAGAAGGAGATCAGAATAACTGTTCACAGTGGTCTCATTGGTCTTATGCTCCATGAACCTATAATGAGTTACACATTACATAACTCATGCAGGCCCCATTCCATTGGCTCCAATGGTACCACACTTATAAACTGGTGGAAGGCTTTGCCCAACATTCTCTCTTTTGCTCCATTTACCAAAATGGGCAAGTAAATTTTGCTTATTGAATTACCATGGGTAGGTTCTGAGCAAGCTTCCCCCACAAGAACTGAGAGCAATCCTGAGGAGAAAGACTTCAGGGTGGTACTTGATGCAAAGCTCAACATGAGCTAGCAATGTGTGAGTGCAGCCCAGAAAGCCAACAACATCCTAAGCTGCATCAAAAGAAGCATGAGCAACAGGCTGAGGGAGGTGAGTTTCCTCCTTTACTCCACCCTCATGAGACCCCATCTGGAGTACTGTGTCCAGCTCTGGAGCCCCCAGTACAAGAGGGACTCCTGTTGGAGCAGATCCAGGGGAGGGCCATGAAGATGGTCAGAGAGCTAGAACATGTCTCATACAAGGACAGGCTGAGAGAGTTGGGGCTGTTCAGCCTAAAGAAGAGAAGACTCCGGGGAGACCTCACTGTGGCCTTCCAATATCTGAAGGGGCCCTACAAGAAAGGTGGGGAGGGACATTTTACAAGGACTTGTAGTGACAGGATGACAGTTAATGGCTTTAAATGGAGGGGAGAAGAGATTCAGACTAGACATAAGGAAGAAGTCTTTCACTCTGAGGGGGAAGAGTCACTGGAACAGGTTGCCCAGGAAGGTTGTAGATGCCCCAGTGCTGGATGTGTTCAAGACTAGGTTGGATGGGGCTTTGAGCAACCTAGTCTAGTGCAAGGTGACCCTGCTAATGGTGGGGGAGGCGGGGGGGGAGCGTTGGAACTGGAAGATCTTTGAGGTCCCTTTCAACCCAAACCAACTCTTTCTATGATTCTACAATTCTATAACTGCTCGTGGTGCTCTCAGTTTGCCTCCAGTGCCCCTTTGGTCAGTTGCCCCAACCCACAAACTGGCAGAGTATACTCAGACCTATCGGCCAGGAGCCCAGACCTAGTCCCAAAGTAGAAAAACAGTCCTTAAAAAATAGTGATCTGGCGTCTGCATCTGAGGAACAGTTTCTGTGCCATGCTTGTGAGAAGTAATTCTCATTTCCGTTAAAAGGTTTTCTGGCTGAAACCAATTAGATTATGGCTGGGATAGAGTTTGTATCAACTGCATGAAGACAGCTTAGCATGATCCATTAGATATTGTCTGGGAATCCAGCAAACTGATTTCTACTACTGGCATATGAGTGTTCATGCGAAAAAAATAACCTGAGGTTTTTGTTCTTTCAACTCCTGTGTCTGTCCAAAGCATGAAATTGCATGAACTAAATTTATAAAGCACCTTGAGATCTGCAGAGTACTAGTGTAACAGCTGGGTGTTATTATTAGTCTGTTCAGTTGATGCTTTATATACTATATCCATGGCAATGGTATATCTGAATGACTTCCAAAGGTAAAAATAAACAATGTGGTTATTTAAACATTATTTCTCCCATAAAAGGAGATGTGTATTTATTTTTAGTTTGTTATTAACAAATACTAGCAAAATCCAGATTGGAAGGAGATGCAAAAAGGAAAGTGCAGGGGAAAAGACTGAGTTTGGGCTGAAAAGTAATGTTGAGAATTGCATTAACTGAATTAATTTTATGATTCTGATTTATAAATTTTATGTAATGTAAATGAGTTTCACTGATTGAAAGGTTTCCAGAGAAAGGAGCTCTTAATGGTTAATATCTTCATGGAGAGAGAGTCTATCACATACTCTAATCTCAGTATGCAAAAAGAATAACAGAGTTATATCTTTCATGCTTCATTAATAGATGCTTATTATTGTGGAGAAAGCACCAGATTTCAAGAACTGAAAGTAGTTGGTAGGAAGGTTTGGCATTTGACCAAGGACAGCTGCAAACTCTTTTCCTCTGTACTATGAAAAAGTTAGAAAGATTTACCTGAGACTGCAGATCGGTGCTTTGGCAGGTTTTTAACATCACTTTGGAGTAAGTTACAGTTACATGTCTAATCTCTTATTGTATTATTGCCTTAGTATCACTTTTAAGGATTCCTTGAAATAATGCTTGAAGAGTCACCTCCTCTTCTAGATCCATCAGCCTTAAAAAAAAAGAAGTCATGAAGTACAGGGTGTCCCTAGTGATGTATCTGATTAGTTGTTGTATTATCCTTTTTGTCCATCTTAACCCATAAAAATTGATGGTAATACAGGCATAACTCTGCAAAAATACTTCGAAGGATGGATGAGGAAGTAAGCCACAGAGGCTGCTTCTATTGCTATTCTATATGCTGAAAACATTTGCCTCAGGGAGTGATTCAAGCCCAAGTAGTGCAGTACGGTCACATCCAGACAGTCCAGAGCAACTTGACCATACCCACACAAGGTAGCACTTAGCCATGAATTTCCTCTGTCCCTGTGTGGTATCTCTGCGGCCCTGAGACTTGATTATTTTATAACTTTTTTCAGTTTATAGTATTAAAAGTAATTTATGGGCTGTCCTGCAGCCCACTAGAATAGTGCGTTTAGGGCATGAAACGAATGTAATTTGTTGTATATCTTGGTAAACGGCATGATAGCATATCAGAGCACTTGACATCTCCAAGCCTGTTGCACCCATCTGTTCTGCCTACTGGAAGCAGTCTGGGAGCAAAATTTCCCCAAGAAATGTGGCTAATGGTTTCTAAGGGAGCTAACTAACCCACTCCAGAAATAAGCCCAGAAATGAACAGCATTACATTTATACAGAGTAGTCTGCCAGGGGACCATAATGGATGAAGGAAGTGAAGACAAAATCATCTGAGAATACAGACATACTCAGATGAAAAATGATATGTACTCATGAGCTGAGCTAAGTTATGAATGTAATTACTAGACTCTCTCCTTCAGAAGAGACCATAAAGACAGCACAAACATGGCTTCCTAAAGCAGCTGATGGGACTATCCCAAAGAGCCTGTGGAAACACAAGAACTTGAACTAAAAGAGAGAATGACTCCAAAGCACTCACTTCTTTGTTTCTTCTTGCACACAAATGTGACTGGTTTTTTTCATACTACTGCTGTCTCAAGTGTCAAACACCACGAACTGAGTCTCCGTAAACAGTTATTTTGGAAGATGAAATATATGTGGTCAGTTTTGTCTATGAAAATTTCTTTTGATGTGTGGCTAAAGCAGAGAGCAGGACTCTGCAGCTGCAAGCAGGAGAGCAGAGAGGGAAGATCCAGATTTTATAGATTTATTTATTTAAGTCAAACTGCCTGCTTCAGAATTGCACTCAGCTCTGTCAGATGTGCAATTCATACCACGTGAGTGACAGCTGAAGTGTTAATTCTTGCTTAGAGTTATTCCACAGTCTATTGTCACTTCTGCCACTTCAGGACACTAACTTCTCCCAGCTGTCATACCCTAGCAGTGAGATAAATCCAGCCAGATTCATCCAATCCAGGGCAAAATGAAAATCACAGAGACACCCTTTGTGAAAGATTCAGTTATTGCTCATCTTCTAATACGGTACATAGGATACAATACAAAAATTTAATAACAAAGCCTGTGGAAGCTCCATCTCAGAATGCCACATAACACAATGAACGCTAATTATTTATCTTGAATACTCAAATAGCCAGAGATCTGCCTGTAAATCTCATCTCCAAAACAGGTAGAACCTCAGTCTGAACTGTCTAACCATTTGGGTGTCATAAAGGGTTAACCTTTTTAGGGTTATACACCCAAGGTTGTCTGAGTTTTGACACCTAACTCTAAGAAATAGTTAATAATCTTTAAGACAGCATACAAGATGGATTCAGCTCTGCGTGGGACAGTTGAGTCAGCTCAGCCTCTTCAGCATTTCCTCCTGGTTATTGCTGGTGGCCTTCCATTCTGGTTGCTGAGCCCTGGGATCTCACTCTTTGATGCTCAAATCTTTCTATCGATTGTTCAAGGAGACTGAACAGATCATTTTTGGCTTCTGATTTTTATAGCCTGGGACATATCTGAAAGTAAAGCTTTGCGACACTGAGAATTTGTCCATGCAGCTGAGAGCAACACCCTAATATGCAAGCCTGTCACAAATAACCGGTCTCGGGGGCATCTAGTGTGAAGTCAACCAGAAACACACCCTTCTATCCCAGAGGATTGGCATAGGCTCTTCTCCTGTGACTAGCCATGCACCCTAATGATGCATGGCTGCTATGGAGAGCATGGTTCCCATCAGCACAGTATAGCAGTGAGAAGGGCAGTTTCTCAAATGGTTTCTTAGCTGGTGTGCTTTCAGTGCAAAGTCTGGAAAACTAAGGGTAAATCACAGCTGAGAATACTTGAAGAATGATCAGACTAGTAACTTTCGCAGGTTTCTTAGCACCTCTCACTGATCAGTTAGTGGCTCTCAAATGAGGATAGAACCTTGCCCTGTAAGCATTTCTAATTCACCTCTGGATACTCATTTAAGGTCCATTGTTTGCCTTTGCCCTGGATGTGGAGTATCCAGACAGCTGGTTATGGATCAAATACAATTTAACAAACCACCAGCTCCAAGTTAGGTAGGTCTCTGGCTGTGGCAGCGTCCTTAGCATTAGCATACGCCATCATACTCTATTTGTCAAGGCAGAAATAGAAGTGTGAATGGAAATGCTGGGACGTGTACACATCTTACCTAAAGGTTTGATGCCCAAATACCTCTTGAGATATAGTCCTGATGAATTATTTGTTGAGTTGTATAGAACATAGGATGTGTGTGGCTATCAGGACAAATCACTCACCTAATGACCTTGCCTTGGTCACCTATTTTTTTTACACTAAATAAATCTGAAATTGGCAGACATTCACCTATATACATATATTATATTCCTAGTGTTTCAAGATAATTGGGCTTGTTCAGCATGGAGAAGAGAAGGCTCAGAGGAGACTTTATGGTGGCCTTGCAGTATCTGAAGGGGGCCTACAAGAAGGCTGGGGAGGGACTTCACAAAGGCCTATAGTGACAGAACAAGGTGTAATGGATTCAAACTGGAAGAGGGTAGATTTAGATTGGAAATTAGAAGGAAATTCTTCACTCTGGGGGTGGTGAGACATGAGCAGGCTGCCCAGGGGGGTTGTGGATGCTCCATCCCTGGAGGTGTTCAAGGCCAGGCTGTATGTGACCTTGAGCAACCTGGTCTAGTGGGAGGTGTTCCTGCCCATGGCCAGGGGGATTGGAACTAGATCATCTCTGAGGTCTCTTCCAACTCAAACCATTCTATGGTTCTACGATTCTACAGTTCTATTATTCTATGATTCTATGATTCTGTGATATGCACTGCTAAACTTTCTTTATTCTGACAAATAAGGAAAACAATATTCCACAACGTGGCCTATTTAGCGGGAAGATCTATGCTCAGTCACTGTAGTTGAATTACACTTTACCAGTAAAAGTGTAAAGCACCAAACTAAACAGCAGTTTCTTCTACATAATGACACCACAAATAACACAAGTGTTTCTTCATTCCTCTACAACATAACTGCTTATGAATTCTGCTTATAATAATGACAACTGACAACTTGCAGGCCAAACACAAAATAGTTACTCCATTTTTTTATAGGAAGTAGAGGATAATTATTTTTGGAATTTTTATTAACAGTCCTAGATTATGCTTCCACTGACTCAGATATATCTGAGGCATCAAAAATGGTGGATAAAGGAGCAGTTTGGTTTACATTTTCTTTCCACTCTGCTACTGCAGAGAGCTGGAGAGAGCTGAGTCCCACTGCTCCTGCAAAGTGATGTTATCCTTACAGCTACTTATGTCAGCCAAGCCATATGGACCATGCATTTGAAGACTGACCTCTGTTCGGGTTATATTTTCACAAAATTTTAAAAACAACAGGATCATTTCCTTTTGTTTATCTATTTCCTTGTTCAAATAAAAGAAGTTGAAATAACGTGAAACATGTCGAGTTTTGCTATCAGTTGGACTAACTTACATAGGCACAGAACTATTCTAAGTATTTAGAGCCTTTAATAAGTATGTTTTCATAAATGGACATTTCTAATCTCTTTGGACTTTCAAGCAGATGTTTTTGAATTAAAATCATTCTATTTCAAAAGACATCACTGGGCCTATTATAATATTTAAATAATACATTCCTTTTGATCACGGTATTGTGACATACCTCAGACATCTTCCTTGTGCTATTTCTTCAGAGCACCAATGAAAGATGATACTGTGTTGGCACTGAATCAACTGGTTACGCTGGGCAGTGCTCTGTTATGCAGTGTTTATTAAAATCAACCCTATAAACAATTTAAAGCTATTATTATTACACAGGAAGCCTTTAAATTAATTTGTGCTGACGGAAAAACTGCAAACTCTGACCTGCACCAGCAGCTTGCCTGAGAAAGCATGAACAATTTTTCAAATATCATACCTAAAAGATTCTATGTTTCATAGCATCTGTTCCAGAAATGACACTTGACTGAAGAAAATATTCAACCAGAATAGCAAGTGTAACAAGAAAGAAGGTACCAGGTACGTTTCAAAGGGTCTGGCCAGTTTTCTTTCATTTGGCTGGATGGCCGAGCCCAGAGGGTTGTGGTAAATGGAATTAAATCTAGTTGGTGACCGGTCACAAGCAGGGTCCCCCAGGTCCCAGTTCTGGGGCCGGTCTTGTTTAATATCTTTATCAATGACCTGGATGAGGGGATTGAGTGCTCCCTCAGTAAGTTTGCAGATGACACAAAATTAAGTGTTGATCTGCTTGAGAGTAGGAAGGCTCTGCAAAGGGCTCTGGACAGCCTGGATTGACAGGCTGCGGTCAGTTGTATGAGGCTTAACACAGCAAAGTGCCGGGTCCTGCACATCAGTCACAACAAAAGACGGAGTTGCCAGGTGTAGGACCTTGGACTTGGCCTTGTTGAACCTCAGGAGGTTCACATGGGCCCATTTCTCAGGCTTGCCCAGGTCCCTCTGGATGGATCCCATCCCTCAGGCATGTCGACCACACCACTCAGCTTGGTGTCATCAGCAAACTTGCTGAGGGTGCCCTCCATCCCACTGTGTATGTCATTGATTAAGACATTAAACAGCACTGGTCCCAGTATGGACCCTGAGGGACAACACTTCCCACTGATCTCCATCTGCACTACCCTCTGGATGTGACCATCCAGCCAACTCCTCATCCACAAAACAGTCTGCCCATCAAATTCATATGTCTCCAATTTAGAGAGAAGGATGTTGTGGGACACCATGTCAAAGGCTTTGCAGAAGTCCTGTTGGACAACATCTGTAGCTCTTCCCTTGTCCACTGATGTTGTCACTGCACCATAGAAGGCCACAGGGCTGGTCAGGCAAGACGTGCCCTTAGTAAAGCCATGCTGAATGTCTCAAACCACCTCTCTGTCCTCCATGTGCCTTAGCAGAGCTTCTAACCTATTCCATGATCTTCCCAGGCACAGAGGTGAGGCTGATGGATCAGTAGTTCCCAGGGTCCTCCTTTCTCCCCTTTTTAAAAATGTGTGCAATGTTTCCCTTTTTTCAGTCACCAGGGACTTCACCTGACTGCCAGGACTTTTCAAATACCCTGGAGAGTGGCCTGGCAACGATATCACCCAATTCCCTCAGGACTCTGGGAAGCATCTTGTCAGGTTCCATAGGCTTATGTATGTTCAGGTTCCTCAGGTAGTCACAAACCTGATTTTCTGTGATAGTGGGAGGGCCTTTGCCCACCTCAGTCCCTGCCTTGCAGTCCATCCACTCAGGAGGTGTGGGAAGAGTGGTTGTCAGCAAAGGCTGAGGCAAAAAAGTGGTTGAGTACAACAAGTATTGAGAAAGTTGGGTCATCTGCCAAGAATGAGTAGTTTTAACTAAAACCTGGAGGGGTTTATGGCATGGAAGATGTTGCCCAGCAGGTCCCTTGCGTTGCTCCCAGATAATATGCCCCACCACATGTCAGATGGTCCATAGAATCCAGAGTTCCCACACTAGTATCCCACCTGGGGAGATGTACCAGCTGGTGGGCATTTGCTCACAGAGCTGATGAGTGAGCCAAGAAGGCCTCCTGTGAGGGGTGCGATGGGTCTGAGGGTGGTGTGGGGCCGCTCCGCTCAGTTGTCCATGAATGAAATCTGATGGTCAGAGCAGAAGGGCCTAGTGCCTCTCTTGTCACCTCTGCCAAAGTAGTGTTGGGGCTGCATCATGTCCTGGAAGACCAGGCATCAGCGCCCATTGTGGGAATCCAAGCAGCAACAATAAATGGGCACCTACAAGGACAGAGTCAGAAACCACTGATGAAGCCATGAGGGCAGGAACAGGCACAACTTAATCCCCCATTCTTTTGGAAGTCCAATGGAAAAGGGGTGGTTCCCAGCACGGGAGAGTGAACCCATACTCACAGCAACTACGGTGTTGCTTTGGCCGCTTTTCAACCCGTGCAATACCCTCAGAGCATGGCTACTTTGACAGAGATGTGCAGGGCCCCCATGGCAGGCAGTGGGGCTCAGGAAGGAGACTCTGCAGAGCTGTGATGGGGTTTTTTCCAACAACCCAAGCAGCAGCATCCCTCACTGTCCCTTGCTAGAAACCCAGGTTTGAAGGCAAAACACGCTGCTTTTTTATAGTGTGGTTATAGCAGGTCAAAGAGCCCAAAAGTGTGAGTCTTATGACCTTGCTGGGGTGTCTACTCAGCCTGGTAGAAACAGAGCTCCATCAAGTGAAAAATGAAAACTGCCAAGGTTCGGGAGGTATGTTTCTCCTGACATACACGTTCTCCCAAGGGTGGGTGCATGCTTTCTGTCTGGGACCATCTCTGTGCACCTTGGAGATATTTCCTATACTCAGAGCAGTTTTAAGGGCTTTGGGAGATGGACAGAGAGTCTGCTAAACACCTGGGCTCCTTGTACTTCTTGCTTGCTTGGATTTTCTCAGTTGCCCATCCCTGAGACCTCTGCTTCCACTTTTGCCCTCTACCTTGGTGGTTGCTTGTCACTCCCCTCATCACAGGTGGATTTTCTCTTTCTATTTTCATATGAAGGCTCTGCCAAACTTTCCATTCAATAGCATCATTAGACAAGTAAGGACAAGTAAGGACCTGCCCACCCAATTTTCACCTTAGCTCTGAAAGGCAGATCCCTGTCCCTGTGGCAGCAACACTCCCACCTTCTGAGAGGGGAGGCTTTTGTTGTCACACTGTGGCTCTCACATACCTCTGCTGTTTCTGCTTCTACCCTTGGTGCTGTTGACTACTTAACCAGCAACCTCCTCACCAAAGAGCTCCCTGCGGTGTTCAGTAAGAGTTTCCAGCAGCCTCATCACCTGCACACAGCAAGCCATGGCTTTCCAGGCTGCTGTCTGAAAACATGTCAAGCAGCTTGTCCCACTCCTGACCCTGGCTTCTGAGCAGAAAGCTGCAGCTGTGGGGCTGCTCTTCCCTGCAGCTCCCCCATGAGCATTTGCTGAAGAGAGGAGGCAGCAGGTACCTCTGTGTAGCAAAGCCTGGGTGGGCCCAGAAGGCTGTAGCCGGCTGGTAAACACAATGTGCCTTCCCTGTCACTTGCATCAGGACATCCAGGGTCAGCGTGTGCTCCTCAGCAGGGCTGAGCAGATTTGGCCCCACAGAGATGGCCAGGTTGTTAGTGGTCATTCTGCTGGTGGCCATATTCCTGCTGAGGTTATCCAGCAGGCCCAGAAAGCTCTTCAGCAGGAGGAGGTTGGCTGCTGGCAGTTTGCTGGCCATCCTGAGGTATAAGGAGCACAACGTTAATAAGGCAGAGGTTGTCAAAACAGGTCTCCTAGGCTGATCTCACCCAAGCACACCTGAGGAAAGGCTCCCTGGCCATGCCTGGTCAACAGCAGAGAAGCTGTCTTCCCTGCCATACAGCTACCTCCTTCCCTCCCTCCCTGCCCTTCTGGCAAGAATCTCTTTGTAGAGCAACCCTTAATGCCTGCTGAAATAACTCCAAGGAGAGAAATGCTTTCCTGTGCCTCTTCCACCAAACACCCACCAAACCACCACCCCACAGCAGCCAGAAGTGGTTGGCAGAAGACACGGCTTTGTCAAGGAGGCCACTACTTTGCAGGCAAGTGCCGGCCTCTGCCAGTCTCTGCAGAGCAGGCAGGCTGCTGGCCACACTTACGCTTTCAGTCCTTCCAGCTTCTCCTGCCTGCTGGTTTTCTCCAGGACACTCAACCACACCTTGTAGAGCTCTACCTTGAGGAGCTTGGAGAGGATCTTGTGGAGGAAGTCCTGCAATGATGCCAAGGGCTCCAGCTGAGGCTTTGACCACTGCCACCAGGAGCACAGGCAGCATCCCCAGCACTCTGGCTCATGACCAGGCAGCTGGATTTGGGCTTCTGCTCTCGCAGGTGCCCATCAGCACCAACAGAGCCAGGAGCTGCCAGGGTCCGGGTCAGCAGGGTTCACCTTCAAGATGGTGGCCAGAAGATGCACAGGCTGGCTTTCCAGATGGACCTCCACTCTGCTGTCAAGGACCTACTGCAGCTCACCAGCTGGCAAGCCAACTGAAAGATCCACTCTGTGGATGGTCCATGCTCATTCAGGAGAGCCAGTAGGTCCTGAAAGGGACAGAGAAGGACAGTTGCTTGGCTGGAGACAGGCTCTGGGGCAGGTGAACCTTCCCCAGGGGCAGGAGCAAGTGTGGATGGCTCTGCTTTTGGTAGGGCAGGATGGAGGAGTGGCTGCAGGTGGGGGACATGAGAAGTAGATGGCTTTGTCCCTGAGACCCTGATGCCCCTTTGCTGGGAACACCACCTCTCTGAGGAGCCAGCAGGATGAGGACCCTCTGGCCAGTCTTGCTTGCCTGGATAGGCTGAGGCAGGGTGCTGTTCTGGCTGCAGAGAGCTGCCAGGGGCCGGCCAAAGAGAATCCCAGTGCTGAGCACACAGGAGAGGAGTCATTTGGGAATGAGGCTCCCTGGGGACTCAGCTCTGTCCTGCCACACAGTGATGGAAATGGAGGTGGCCTGTGGGAAAGGCAGCAGCAGCACCAGTGCAGCACGAGAGGAGAAGACAAGAGCCATCCTGCCTGCATTTTCTTCAAACTCACCAGCCAAATGTCCACGTCCACCTTGGCTGCCAGAGGGGATGGGAGGTGGCTGCTGCTCTGCACCAGCCTGCAAGAAACGCACTAAGTTCATTGAGCAGCCCCACAGCAGAAAGGTCCCCCAGTGAGCAGCATCAGCCCCACACCATGTGTGAGAGGTGGAGATAGTTAAGATTACACCCTGAGCAACTATCACCTTTACCTGGTCCGTGACCAGCCTGTCCAGGCTGCTAGCATGTAGTGTTATCACCTGGGCAAGGGGAAAAGAGAAGACGGTGAGAAGTGTGACACCTGATGCTGGGCTGGAGCAGAGTCTGAGGACAGAGCAGAGACAGGCGGGACACTCACAGCTTTGTGGCCACTCGGGTCCTTCAGCAGGAGCTTGTTGGAGGGCAGCTAGGTCACCCGGGCTCCCTCCACTCTTTCAGGTGGCCTGTGGTAAAGGAAGGGGCAGAGAAAGAGCTGTGTGAGACCCAAGCCGCCTTTTCATTCTCCTGCCAGCCCAGGGAGCACTTCCAAGGTGCCCCAAAGCAGCCAAGTCCCTCCCAGCAGCCAAGCAAAGAGCAGCGGCAGTGGTAAGGATGGAACTGGGCAGGTGTTGGCTGGACACAGCTGGGCAAAGCCTCTCCACCATCTCTGACTTCTCGAGAGCTGCTCGCAACGGTGGGGGTACCGCTCCTCAGCTCCTGAGCAAAGTTTCCACATCATACAGCTACAGCTGGAGCATCCCCCCGTGAAGTGAGCGTGGGTTCCCCAGGCTTCGTTGGCAGGCAAGGCTTACCCAGAAAGTGCACTGAGCCACAGCTCCTTCTCCACCCAGGACCTGCAGAAAGACAGGAGCAAGAGCCTGAGTGGCCGCCACTGCCCAGGCTGTGGGCAGAGGTGGCAGAGGCACAGGCCTGCCCATGGGGCCAGCCAGAGGGGCCAGCCACAGCCCCGTGGGGCAGGACAGAGACGCTGCCCACGGCTCTGGTGGGACGTGGCAGTGAGACTCATGGGAAGGTGATGACGCAGGAATCGCATGGCCAGATGACAAGCGAGTTGTCTCCCTCCTCCTCAATGGCATCGCCAGCTGCCCCCTTCCTGCTGCTGAGAACCTGCAGCTGGCCCAGGGCCAGGCAGAGCTTGGGGCGCAGGGCACAGCCACGTCTGCAGACAGAAGCGTCAGGGAGAGAGCTGGAGGTGTGTGAGCCCGGTGGTTCCCTTCCAGTGTCTTCCTGCCCTGGGCACGGCCACAGGTGCCTCCAGCAGCAGGGTGCTGGTGGTGTGGGGCTGCTCCTGGGGTGTCTCTGCCCTGCTGCCAGGACCAGGGCTTGGGAGGAAAGACAGCTGGGGCTGTGAGTCTTACTTGGCCTTGGTGATGACCAAGGTGTCGCTGAAGAGGAGGAGGTCCCTCTTCTTTTTCATCTGGCCTTGGGTCGCCCTCACCCGCTGGTGAAGCAGCTCAGGGCATGCTGGGACAGGCATGCTCTGCTGCTCAGGCTCAGGGGCATCCCTGCAGAGCAGGAAGGGCTAGATATGAGAAAGGCAGCTGCTGCAGGGCTGGCTGTGCTGGTGTGTCCCTGAGCCATGGAAGGAGCTCACCTGGAATGGTGGCAGCAGATCAGCTGGCCCATCCCAACAAGACTAGGAGAATCCTCATGTGGGACACCCTGGAGAGGCTTGGGACAGAGCCCAGCTGGTCCAAGAGAGGCTGCCAAGGGGTCCTTGTGCCAGGCAGTGTGGCTGGGAAAGAGCCTGGCTCTCCCCAGGACCACTCTGTGCTGGCACACCGCCG
>VZZY01024306.1:123317-133426 GCA_013400335.1 Eurystomus gularis
GAAGGGAAGGGAAGGGAAGGGAAGGGAAGGGGACTGTTTAGTAGCATTGCTAAAGCTGTAGGTTTCAGATCTCAAGGTTAGAATGGGCAGAATGTGCACAGAGTAAATATAGTCAAAGGGGATATTTCACTGCAATAGTCCAGACGCTAGCTGGCAAAAAGAGCAATGTCTTCTCAGATGTGAAGGCACCAGTGATATCTGGCCTCTATCACATGTATTTCTGTTTGAGAATGTATTTTTCACAAAATGTATAATTAACCCTCAAGGTATGTAGGACATTACACTTTCAATTTCTCCCTGCCTTTTTAAAATATAAAAGAAAGGTCTCGACATACTGGTTTTTTCTGCTCTTTCTAAACTATAGAATTATCAGAAACAGGATATTTCACTGGAAAATAAGTTAAACATATTTGTTTAACAAGAAGTTAAAGAAAAAAATTCTTTTGATCAAAATGTTCATTTGTTCAGTCTTTGATAACAATACATTTTAAGCAGTCTAACTAACATCCTTTACTTCGAAAACATCTCAGCCTCCAGTTATTCCTCAAGTCCTCATTTCACTGTGTCTCTATTCATTTATTTTCTAGCCAAGACAAGACTCTAATTTCTTGTCAATTAAAAGAGTGCAGAAAAATCAAAACAAATATTGTGCAACACATTTGACACCCCACCTCCATGTCCCCTGGTTACCTTCAGAGGCTGATTATCATTATCAGAATGATCAGCAGTCATGGCAAATAGATATGAAATTATTTCATTTCTTCCTTGAAATCTCACTGGATCCTGAACTAACATCAAACTCAGGAAATTCACAGGGAGTAATGAAAAGCAATTTTGTAATTTATGAACAGAGAGCAGATCCATCCTTGAAGCATATGTACAAACACATGGCCATGCCTCAGTGCAAATTTCAAACAAACAGTACATTTCACAAGAAACAGCCAGTTTCCTCATTTCTAGAGAACTGGCAACCCTTTAACTTGCTGAAAGATCCAAAAAACATAATTTAAGTACTGTATTTAAAGTTAATCTAGCTAACAAAAAACAGGGAAAACTTTCCTAGACTAAAATTGTAAATGAGATGCAAATTGACAATAGAAGTGGAACTTTAATGAAGTATGGTATTCCCCACTGCTGAGGAAGTTAATTTGATGGTTAATGCCTTTCATTTACACATGGGTTCATTTGCTGACTTCCTCCAGTGCAATGGCTCTATCTACTCTGTTGGTAGTTAGCAATCAGGAAGGTTTTTTTTTTAAAAAGCCTCGTCTAATAGAATTAGGAACAAAACGAACAAAACAAACAAAAAAAAGGAAAATCAATGGAACAGACATGTCTGAATCTCTCTGAGTGGGCAGTGGAAAGTTTTAAGCAGAAAGACTGAAGCTTGAGAAAGTATTTCTCTGAGGCAGATGGAAGTGACTCTATGATGCTCTAAGAGTAAACAGTGGCCTGCCTAGTTGGATGTCACATGGGTTTAGGGGGTCTATTGGTGAAGCACACTCAACCCATTGGAGTAAGCCCAGCACAATTTGAAGGAGTTGAGGAACAAAGAGGAGGACAGTCACAAATTCCCAGTCTTTTTCCAAGCCAGCCCAACCATGACCCAACCATTACTATTTTCTTCCAGTCATTCTATGTAAGCCCCTACCAAAACATTCAACAAAGCTGTGACCAAGCCCTTAGCGTTCTCTTGGCAGAAATCAAATCAATAGCACAGCAAATAAATTACCGATTCAACAGTGTAAATAGATTTCTCACTATGTTAACTGCCTGACTGTGCCCTACTTTATGCTATTTCAATCATCTTCAGGCAATGAAGCTCCAATGTGCTTAGTTGCTTGGTTTCCCTACCAAAAAAATGAAAGCATGGAGTTTATTAATATCTCTGTGAATTACATTGGATTTTGGACTGTTTTCCATGCTATATTTTTTATTGTGCATAGGGTGAACAGGAACCTACTGGAACCAAGTTCAAGCATTTTAACAGCAGCAGCTGAGGAGAATTTAGGTTTTTTACAGATGGTAAAATACATGTTTTCTATTTTTTTTTTATTTGAACAAAACAAAGGGAAAATTGAGAGAGAGGAAAAACTAAAAATGAGAAAGAGAAAGACTTTTATTAGAGTCTTATGAAAACAGTTTGCCATGCATATTTTGTTTCAAAATATTTTAACTGTAGCCTACCAAGATCAGATCAAACTACAGCATAAAAAGAGTGCATTTGTTTTCTCTGTACTCGGCAGGATTATTCATATTTGTTGTTTCATCAGACATTGTTAACATAACAAATTGCACATGTTACACTAACTAGCCTTTGCCAACATTCCTAAATTAGTCTTCAAAGAAACATCTAAATGATCTTCCACTATAAAGGGAAGAAAATGCTGAATGTACAGTGAATTAAAAATAACAGAGTGGCATAATAAATGTCTGCATGCACATTCATTTTTGCTAGCCCAGTCTGCCCAGAGGCCTTGCATTGCCAGGGCTCTGTAGAGCCAAATTGGATCAACGGTGATATATTTGCCCAGGAAGTCCTCGTTTAGTTAATTTTACCACTTCGATCAGCTGCAAAAGTACCAATCTAAACTCAATGGTGGCAGAATAAACTTTAAAGAACAAAGTCTTGCCAGATGGGCAGGTGCTGAGAAATATTAGACTGCTGTAGTAATGTTAACCCCCCTTACACAGTGATGAAAGAAACACTGCATGTGTCACTGAAGGCGATGATAATAAAACCTAATGAAAGTAATAATTAATCCCCACTGTATGTCTGCAACAGGATTTGCTCTGGCTCGTGCCAAATCCGCTACCATTTCAAATTATTCTTGAACATAGGTGCTTTTTGAGATGAGAATAGCAATTTATGTTTTTTCTGTGTTCACAGAAGTTAATATTAAAGCTGGTTTATAAGTCAGATAAAAACTCGAGGTTCCTATTCATGTTTCCTGGTAGATTTACCTCAGGTGACTGAGGCAGTTATACCTGCCACCCCTTCCACTCTTCCTGAAGAGTTACTGTCCTGTAGCAAGGATGGCTGAAGAGAGTGGGAATTTAGTCCAAAACTACCACAGTTCACAGCTCAGTCTACAGCCAGAGCTGGTGACTGTCTCCGACTATGAGAATCTCATATTCACAACTTGAATATTCCATGCTCAGCGCTCCTTGCTTCACAAGGACCTATGTATTGGAGAAGGTAAAGACCAGTTGCAAGAATCACCCATAGCTTTTACCTAACCAGACACAAGCACAAATGAAAGCCCTTTATGTTGTCTACAGCCTCCATTTGACAAGACAGTAATGCAAGTTGTATTTCAAATGGCCTAATTACAGTGTTGAATTAAAACATCAGCCTTAGTCTCAAGACCAAATAGTGCAGACTAACATGCCTCTATACTGCTTATGCTTAACTCTCTCTAGGTTGGATGTAGACAATGTGATTTTTCAGCATTAATTTTAACTATAAGCTATAAGAGGCAGAATAGGAACATGCAGAAACATTTAAGGATGCACAACTTGCGGGAAAAATGTTGGAAGAATGCATCAGTCAGTCACAAAGTCTTGTCCACCCATCCTGTCTGGAGACAGCTAACCCTACCTCACAGCATGAAGTTAGATTCAAAACAGCCAAGGTACATGCTAAAAATAAGCCAGAGTGGACAAACAGTGAGACAAAGGCAAGATTTTGTTTATCACTTGGTACTGTTGCCATGGGGTTTGCTCCATTTAGATACACTCTTCTAGCATAATACCTTTAAATTAGCATGACTGAATACAAACAAAACAGTGGCAAATTAAATGTCCAACATATACTCAAGCACACAGAGTCATAGGCTTATAGAATCATTTTGGCTGGAAGAGAACTTTAAGATCAAGTCCAATTGTTAACCTAGAACCACCAAGTCACCACTAAACTATGTCCCTCAGCACCACATCTACACATCTTTTAAACACCTCTAGGGATTGTGACTCCACCACTTCCCTGGGCAACCTGTTCCAGTGCTTTACAATCTTTTCTATGTAGAATTTTTCCTAATATCCAATCTAAACCCTCCCTGGCACAACCTGAAGCTATTTCCTCTTGAGCTTCCTGCGCACCCTCCTTATTGCCCTAAGGATCTTGAATTCCACCATTTTGTGGTCACTGCAGCTAAGGCTGCCCTTGAGCATCATCATCTAGCTAGATTTTTATGCAGTGAAGTATATGCCTATCCAAGCTGTCAGCAGCCAGTTTCTCCAGGAGAATGCTGTAGAAGAATATAGGCAAGGAGTATACTAATGAAAATAGACTTAGGTGTATACTGAAAATGTTTTGCTGCATCTGTTCTTAACCTTCTGTAAGAAAAGAGATGTAACAGGTTTTTCCATTACATACCCCAGTAACAGCTTTCCAAGCTGTTCTGGGAGCTCTGAGGTTGGGAACTGATACCACTAAAGTGGTGAGATCCTTCAGTTGATTCCAAGTGGTTCTATTTTTTTGATTGCAAGATAAAATAATTAACATATCCATCTTGTCTGAGGTTTAAGGAGACGAGCACCAACTATCCTCCTCACTCAGTACTTCTCATAACCTTTTCTGGGAGGAACATGCTCTAGGTGGCCCTGCTCTGGCAGGGGGGTTGGACTGGATGATCTCCAGAGGTCCCTTCCAACCCTACCATTCTGTGATTCTGTGGGAGCAAAGAGTCTCAATCAGCAAAACATCTACACCATGAAGACACAGGTTAGTATTGGGACCAGAAAATGTAGGATCTGTTGATTATTTCTTGTGTTGCTGTATCATGGAAAGCACATTAAAATGAGAGTCAAAACCAGTGTTTGAATTTTGAAAACTCAGGATAGGACATTTTATTTCATGTTCAATTCCTACAGTAAAAGTCAGAAACAGATAATTAAAAGTCTGATTATGATATCCATTGCAATATATTATATCTATGGGTAATAGTTTTACAAAAAATACTTCTGTGATTTAGATGCATAAGTGCCACAGATAGGAGCGATCCCCTTAGGAGTAGGAGTCATTGCACATTTCAGCTAAGTCATGTTGTGAAAAGTTACACTGGGGCTCTTTGTTGTTCAAGTATCCTTTATCATCAGTGGTGAGATGGGGAGAGGCAAATCCTATCAGACAGAGAATCTGTTCAGAAATAGACATCTAAGAGAATCGGGGTGAATGAACATCAGGAGATGCTTGTCTCTAACTTGAAAATGTCTTCACCTAACTGATCAGTTGAGCCCACATATCTTAAAGCAAATAAGAGAAACATGGTGGTTTTTAGTACTTTCACCAAAGCTAAAAATATGCTTTAAGTATAACTGGGAACTTCTAGACTAAACTACTGGATAAAAAAAAATGCCAGGAAATGTTCCTAGGCATTAGTATGTGAACATCTGTACCATGAGATGATTATTTTTGTCCCTGGCATGATTTCAGCCTCTGCCAGCATTTTCCCAGATAATTCTGAAACGCAGCTGGAGTGTCAGGAATTGACAGAAAGCATTCCTGAAAAGTAGTTTGGATGCAGACACTGTTGTGGAAGATAAAGAGTGTTCAAGACTACAGATGCGGACTGTGATATTCCTGCTGGCCTCAGCACCAGGGAGTAGCCCCAGGCACATTTAAATTAGTGATCACCTTAGAGCAACAGAGGGAAAGCATTGAGAAGTACTAGGATTGCCTATAAATGGACACATGCTGTAGTATTACATCCAGTTCTTGTTTCCTCATTTCACAAAAGAGGCAAAAAAATGGATAGGATGTGGAGGAGAGCCACAGAAATTATCGGAAAGCTTGGAAAGGGGCCTTGCAGTAAGAGATTAAAGGGGTTCAGTCTGCTAAGTTTAATAAAAACATCTAGCGATGATTTCAGTGATTACAATGTGTGAGTATCACCACAGGGAGAAAATACTGAGCAGTAACAGCAGCACTCTCGTCTCACATGAAAAGGCATAATGAGAGGTGATAGCTGGAAGTGAAAGCCAGACAAATTTAGGCAAGAATCAAAACACACATTTTTAAGAGTGAGGGTGATAACCATTGGACTGCACTGCCAAAGGAAGTAGATGGATTCTCCAACTACTGATGGCTTCAGCTCTAGACTGTATGTCCTTCTAGAAGATAAGCCTTAGCCAAACTCAAATTGTTGGACTTGACACAAAGCTAACTGCGTTAAATTAAATGGCTTGTGTCATTCAGGAAGTCAGACAAAATAATCTAAGGACCTTCTCCAGCTTTTAAAAATCTATGGATCTATAAAGTGCAACTGTGTAATTGTGAATTCTAGTCCAAGAATAACAAGTTTTGATAAAATAAGATTTCCATAGTCCAGTGCTACATTAGTGGATACAATTCCAAGAGATCAGACTATAGCTATGAAACTCAGAATTAATAAAGCATGATGACATGGTAATATTAATAACAATACTGACTCTCCATGTGTTTACAGGGTCACTCAACAGAAATTGCAGCAAAGGCAGTGGAATTTTAGTGCTATAAAATTAGTAAGAGAAAATATGATTCAGTTATCTAGAATGGTCTCTGAATGTCATGGAAGTAAATTGAAAAATCACATCTATTCTGTTAACATTTGAGGGAGGAAGGGGGCATTTTCTGGCTATGCTTATTCCACTCAATTAAAGAGTGACAAGGTGCCAGCACAGGCACTGAAATTCAATCATCTGCACTGTTCAATAGTTAAGGCAGTTCTTGGCACAGTTTTGGCTCTGACTAACTAACGCTTTTTGAATCAACCCTGCATCATTCAGGAGTCCACATGGGCCAAGGACACTCCTACGCCTCTTCTGGGGGAGAACTGAATATGGTAACATTAACATTGCCCCGCTATCCCATTCAGCCTGTGGTTTGGGAAACAGGTCCTGGCATTAAATGCTTAATACAGATGCAGCCAGTGAGACTGAAGTGTCAGCTGCTCTGCAGGAAAAGAGCTAAGCTCTCAACTCCTTCTCTATCTCTGCTACAAAAATATCTACACTGCATATATTTTAATCACACGTATGAATTATATTAATCTATCTCTGAAGAAAATAATCACTTTCAAAATTGTTCAATTGTCCATAAAATCAAAAAGTGATCTTCCAAAAAAGACAATTGTAAATCGAACCATAGCCATAACATTTTGAAGTGATCTATCAAGGCCAGACCCAATTAAAAACCAGGGTGACTACACATAAGCCACAGTCAATACTTAAATTTTAGATGTTTAGAACTCAGAGTGGAATTCAAAGCCAAAGTAAGAGATCTATTAAGCACAAAGAGTTAAGCACTGTGAAATAAATCACTCAAAAATCCCACACATTGTGAAGGGAGCCATTATATCATCTTGAGCATAGAAGAGCATCCGAGTATCAATCCTTTCCTAGAATTTAAATACAAAGATATAAGTGAATCAATCCATCTACTTATAGCTTGGGATCTGCTCCTCAAGGAATAATCCTGTAATTGTTTTGCTTCTTGAAATAACCACTTAAGGCTCTTTCTTTCATACTACAGCAGCCTAACATGAATATAACAAAGAGGCTAGATCTTTTGCCTGATAAATGGCAATATCCTGATCTGGAGACAATTTTGGCTCAGGTTAGGAACTAGGGGAGTTCCTTAACCACAGAGCTACTGGTTACAGCATACGGCTGTCCTGCTGAAGCAGCCTTACTTCCCAGCAGGAATACAAGTTTCATGAGGTTGGGAAGGGACCTCACAGGAGCAAAACCAGTTATCATCAGGGCAAGGATAACCGTCTAGGGATGGATGCTCAATGCTCTGCTCCCATCTTAGCTTGGAGGCTACATGTAAGTGTTGAATTCAATGGGCTAAAACCCAAGTAGAACTGGAGTGAATAAAACCCTAAAGAGAATGAAAAGGAAACATCAAGCTCAGTCTGGGTAAGGAAAATGCTTAATAAAGGTAGAGGCATGATGAATTCGGCATATTCCTTTCCTTGATACTGTTCTAATTTTAAAAACTCTATTGTCCTGTGCTGTTGATAGCCTTGTGTGAGCCATTTAAGGTTCAGCCAACTCAGCTGCATGATCACTAAAGAGACAATGCTACCACACACAGGGTTATTTGGATTAGTGAATACCATACGCAAGTAAATCATCTGCCAGATGGCATTGGAAGAAAGCGGCAACTCTCTCACTTTCATTTCCACAGCAGCAAGCAATGTTCCATGTTTAAAATAAACTCTTCCAGATGAGTAAAAGATAAACTTTTTCTTGGTCTTCTCTTGACTTCAGCTTTTTTTCTTAAAACAACCCTACACAAAACCAAAAAAAACCCCAACCCATCTACTCTGATTGATTACATTAATGAAAAATCCCAGTTTAGACCACCACAGTACAAAGCTTTCCCTCTAGGCAGCATCAAAATTTCATGCTATTTACTGAACAAAAGGCAAAAATGAAATGCAATATTTTCACTCATCAAATTCTGTCAACAGATCCCTTAAAAATGAACACCTACCACATTAAGCCATTTCTTGTCATTTTATGTATTTTCCACAGTAAAGAACTGTGCCACTTTGTTGAAACATGGTTGTTTTCACATTTTCTAGAGTTTTAACCCTTTTTTTTAAATAGTAAGTATCCAGAATTAAACAAAAAAGAACCCTTCTGAAACAGAGGGCTCAGGTTGCTTCTCTTGCATCTACAGACAACAGCTCATTATCTCTTGTTCTGTTCTACCGTCCCTGGATATTTCCAAGTCTTAGCTGTGCTTCTGATACAATTAGTTCATAATTATCGTCTGGCTACCATATAAAATGAGAAATTGTGATTTTGAAATTTCCATTTAGAGCAAAACTTTATGGACAAATACCTCTATAATGCAAGCTTACCTTTTTTTTCAATATCTTCAGAGATGCATCTGAGATACATTTAGGCCTCTGAAGATCTACAGAAGAGTAGATTGATTATAAGGAAAATGATGCTCTAGTCTCATCCTCCTCCCAAGTATTTTCAAAGCCAGGTGAAGTGTGAAGCAACTAGAACTACCAGTGACTTCAACTGGACCTGTAGAATCTTCACCCTTCAGAACAGCAAACTGGTTGTACTGAAGCACCTTTCAATCTGCTATGTTTTATCAATGGGCTACATCTACAGTGATATATATGCAGGCCTCCAGGGCAGTCTGAAGTCTAAAATTACCTATCCACACACACCAGATAAGGTGTTCCTGTCTGTGAATGACTATATAAAATGATGCCAAACCTACTTGTTGCAGTGCACATAGGTTCTGGGCCTCCACGTGTATCACATGTCATTTGTCTTTCTGCAGATGCTGATCACGACCCCCTTCTTGAAGCATCTAGAAGGACCCTGACATTGCTTGTCCCAAGGGCAGATGGGATTTGGAGCGTGGGTGGTCACGCAGTGACTTAGAAGGACTCAGGACACTGACCTACTGTTGGGGAAAGTTGCAAAACGACTTAGATAAACAGAATAACATCACTCATCATCAAACTGTCATTCAGGTGACAAACTGTCAAACATCTCAATAACTGCAGAGATGGGCTGACATTTATGGAGAATGTTGCAGGATATTTAATACATATATAACACCACCACCACTGCCACCACCCCACTCCCATAATTTGTGAAGCTTTTTTTTAAAATGCCCCACATACACAGGAGTGGATAAAGCCCCATTCATCAAGCCTTAAAGAATCATTGTTCAACTGTCTGTAAGAGTCCTACTGTCCAAACCTAAAGCCAGGAGATCAAGATCAGCAAAAAAACACTTAAGTGTCTGACTCCCAACACCTTTAGTGGGATAGAATCACAGAATCACAGAATGGTAGGGTTGGAAGGCACCTCTGGAGATCATCTAGTCCAACCCCCCTGCCAGAGCAGGACCACCTAGAGCAGGTTACACAGGAAGACATCCAGGTGGGTTTTGAATGTCTCCAGAGATGGAGACTCCACTACCTCTCTGGGCAGCCTGTTTCAGTGCTCTGCCACCCTCAAAGTAAAGAAGTTCCTCATCATGTTTAGATGGAACTTCCTGAGCTCAAGTTTATTTCCATTCCCTCTGGTCCTGCCACCAGGCACCACAGAAAAAGGACTGGTCCCATCTTCCTGACCTCCACCCT
>VZZY01024307.1:0-56703 GCA_013400335.1 Eurystomus gularis
GAAAATAATTTCCATTTGTATGGGTGTGGAAAAAACCCCCTATTATATGCTTCCTACAGTTTCACTGATTTTGTAAGAGGAACAATAAATAATCATGAGTAACAGATAAAATCATACACTGATATATACAAACTTAGGACAAATGTCTATTCGCTGGAGTAGATTTCAAGTCTCAAACTTACTTGGCAGCAGCATCTTTCCTCAGCTGTTCGTGTTTCATTAAAAGATTCTTCCTCTCTTGAAAAGCCTTTCTAACTTTGTATCCTTTGTAGACAGCCTGAATTTTGAAAGCAGCGATGTCCTGTATGGCAGCTATAGACAGAGCCCCACGTTCTAACATGAACTGAATCACTTCATGGTGTTCACCAAGCAAGGCGTAGTCAAGCGGAGTATATCTGAAAAACAGCACAAATCAAACCCACAACAATTACCACTGAACTAGAACTCTAACCAGAATGTGTATTTATTACACCCCCATTTCATAATAGGCAACTTCTAGTATGAGGACAGATTAAACACTGTTTTCAGTAGGCTGTTTTACTAATTTTTTAATACTGTTTTCCTCTCTTACTCATTCTACACACAGTGACTATGTTTAAGGCTTATTTTAGTCTCCTAATAAAACAGGGGTGAGGAGTGGTGATAGACTATATGAAGTGTCGGATCAAAATCCTCCAGAGCTCTGTCCATAGATGTAACTGCTTTAGGCAAGCAGTCTCAGAAAGGTGTTATTGAGGTTCTCATATAGAAATATAATCTAAGTAAAAAGAGCAAGTTAAAACACTTCTTGTGCTATTTCCATATGAATTTAAGTTTTAGAGATTTACTGTCAAATCTGGCTTAGCTTCTGTAACAATGACTGAGGACAGTACTTCTGACCAAGTAGCAGGACTACACCTACACTGAGGGATAATTTTTTTTAGAGAATTAGGAAGGCTGAAGTGTGTTTTCAAATGGACACAGGTGCTAAAAATATTCAATGGCTTTGTTTTTCAATGCTGTCAAAGATGCCTAAGCCCTTTTAAAAATAATTGCCAAACTTCCCACTGTCAACAGAGGAACAGAATTTACATACCTCCCTCACCAACACTGAAATACTAGGCAAAGACATTTAGTGACTGAAAATTATCAGTCACAAACCATAATCAAGACCACACAATACAAGACTATCAAATAGCAAGTGTCAATGCATGCGAGTGTGAAAATTAGGGCTCCTCTTGACGGTAACTTGCTAGGACGCAGTGCTGGTAAGCAAAGAAAAACAGACAGAAAGCACAATTGGACTTGCCACTCAGCAATGATTTGATGGAAGGATTAACAGTATCTGAACTGAAGTGTCTGCAGGAATAAAGACAATGACATAACATGAAAATTTGTATGTCAAGGTGTGTTGCTGATAGCACTGAGAGGGAGACAGATTTTTGATAAGCCAGGAATGGGAACTTCAGAAGGACATCATTTTGGAAAAATATATTTTTAAAGTTTTGAATATTGTAGAATCATAGAATTATTTCTGTTGGAAAAGACCTTTAAGATCATTGAGTCCAACCATTAACCTAACAGTGCCAAGTCTGCCACTAAACCATGTCCCTAGATTTTAACATTTAACTTTAATTACCGTGTGCAAAAGACACTAAAGTAAACTTTATGCTACTAGCACGTATGTATCAAGACAATATATTATATTACAGATCCCTGTCATGAAGACCCATATTTTTAAGCATGGCATATCTAACTCCATTAGAGCTGCCTTTGAGGGTAAAAACAATCACTCAAATCAAATCTGGATAGGGGGTTGCACAAGTAGCCATGACCCGTTCGAGGCTGCTCACATACACCCCTCATAACCAGCCATTACTCCGTTGTGTCAGTTCAACACCTGTTATAAATTTTCTTTTCCACTGGTTATCTCTGAAGCAGATTGCTTTTAAATCAAGCTGGCTTCACAGGAAAACACACAAAGAAGACATCGGCCATCAGGTGTTGTACGTAGCCCAGCATGACGCTGGTGAAGCGGCAGCTAGCCTGGCATCACGTGATGCAGCCAGGACATCAATTGGGATTACGAAATAAATTTGCAAATAACAACAAGCCTACTGCCCTCCAGACTCGCACTCGATCACGTATCTGCAAGCAAACAGGCAGCTTAAAATCCCAGCTGCAATCTCACCTTTTCACAAACCTGTTTAGTTCTAACCACTATGTTTGAATTGTGAACAGGTATCTCATATTGCACTCCAAAAAAGTGAAGAAGGGAAGTCTCTTTCTATGCATATCTTGGAAAAAAAATTACTATTTGATGAAATTGTTACTGATTAAAAACAATTTGATCCAATTACAAACGAACCCTACGTATGAGGTTTTTTACTCTCTCTTAGAACATCCCACTTCCAAAACTTCCAATCTGGTAACAATAAAATAAAGTTTTGTAGATGTTTATTAAGAGGTAACTGTGCATTTTTAATATACAATATATTAATTTTAGGAGAACTATATTTAAAGTTTGATTCATCTAGAAATAACGGGGATCTGTTTGGTTCTGCACACAGACTAGTGCTTAAGGGCTGACATTTGTAATGCTGCTAGTTACATTTTGAGTAATCTAAGTTTATACATAAGAAAATATATTAATGCCAGAGGGAAACAAAAATAGATACTAACTGAATGACTATAGTAAAACCACAGCTAAGGTTTTTTCCTGACATTTCAGTGTCATTACTATGTTTCTACAAAGTAAGGGAAATAGCAGTGCATCCTTTCTGGCAAGATAGTAGCTTTTAATCTTAGTTATTAAGAGTAACTTAATTATAAGTGTTTATTTAATTTTCTATCAAACATTACTAGAGAGAGCATTGGCACTACTTAATTAGGAGCTACTTACACTTTCATTTGTATTTCTCAATAAAAAATAAGAACAGAAAAGGAAGAGAGATCTGAGAGGTTTAGAGCAGAGAACAAAAGAGAAAAGATGGGGGAAGAAAGCAATTAAAAACTGGTGTAAGCATGGAAGTCTCAAATTTAGCACTAAAATGTGGGGGTTTGAAGTCCTTAAGTTATTTAAAATGTTGAAATATTCAAATTTATATGGCATGCTGGTCATAGTTTTATTTATAATTACGAGGAGGTCATCTACTCTAAAAAAGGCATTATAAATTTCTGCTAATAGTAATTACCTTCAGTCAGGTGGCTAATTCAAATTCTATAACCTGAATCACTTTTAAAAAGCTATTAATTAAATGTCAATGAAAGACAAAGAAAAGAGATGCAAATGTACTGTTTCTTTATGATTATAGGAAGAGGGTTTTTTTTAAAACTAGGCCTTTAGAATACAGTTAACCACCGAGTAATTTGTAATCACTATTTTAAAACATAACATTGCATTTCTCTCGTTTGCTTGCCTCTCACTGTGTTCCTACCAAATAGAAAAGAAAAATTCCAGTTTACTCCAACAGCAGCAGAAATGCCTTTACTCCCTTGGCCTGTACATATCCACTGACAACTTTATGTAAACGAAAAATATCCTTAATATTTCAAACAAGACTAGAATGAGTGAATACTTGCAGAAATCTCTGTAAGTTCAAGCTTCAAAAGTATAAACAGTTGAAGTTGCAAATGTCTTACTTAAAGAAGAGATGTTTCACATTAGAAAAGCTGCTTGCCCCAAAGCCCAAGATTCCAGCACTCCTTTTAGATACAAGATCACGATTCCCTGGCAATATCTCAACACGTAACATTTAAATCAGTAGGCAGCACTTTTGCTAAATTACAAAATTATGCATTCAGACAAGCAATACCTCTCCTCGCTGTTCTCCATATGATTAGGGAAAGCATCAAAACCAAGCAATAACTTTATAGCATCAAGGTAGCCATTGTTACAGAGCCAGTGCAAAGCGGTTCTTCCCTGCAAACAACAGAACAGAACAAAAATAAGTATTATCCCCAAAGTCTATCGTGCCACAATAAAAGTTGTAAATCATACTGTAATTCAATGCTTTTCTGGACATGAAGGACAAACTAATTCTTCTAAAGAAACTTCCCTGTTAAAATAAAAGAATACAGCACTTAAAAAATGAAGTAAACTTCTGGGGTTTTTAAAAGCAAGATCACAACACTGGAGCTTTTTCACCTAAAGAAGCATTAGAAGTTGCTTTCTTTGCACTATGCTGGCTGAGTATGAAGCAGCTCTCATCAGCCTTCATAGGTCAGACTGTTGTCTAGGCTGCTCCAAAACACTGTGACAAGGCTGAAAAAATTCCTACAGAATTCAAAATCAGATGAAGTTTGTGGAAAACTTATCAGCCCAGGCAAACAAAGAAAGACTCCAGCTGTGCTTTCAAAACGAGCTTGATTTCCCAAGTCAGGTTTCTCTCACATGACGCTGAAGTTCAACTCTTCCTCTGTACAGCCAGCTCCTTTGTGACCACTCTTGCAACTGGGATCGCAGAACCACAATACAAATGCCTCAAGCTCTGTTGATACCAACACCATGTAGACACTGCACTACAAGGCCATGAGTCCTGTCTGCGTCCTGCTTTTCTGAACTCCAAATGCAGGAAATACTAGAAGGCTGGGTATCACAGGAAAACACGAAGACTTTCTGAGTCCAGTGTGAGAAAGCCAGCCCCTGAGCCCCAGGGGCTGAAGAGCATGCTGCAGTCTGTCTGAAATAGGTGGAGCTTATGTGTTCGGCTGTACTCAAGCTGATGTCATATGGAGCTGGTAGCAGGTTGGAAAATGTCCCCAGCATGCTCTGTAGAACTCATAAACGCTTCTCCATTACCTGGAATTATCCATGCCCTACAATGAATAGCTACAAAGTTTACCAAATTGGGTGATATTCTTTTGATTAATGAAGTTCTGCCTACTTCTGAGAAATTATGTCATATAACAAAGAAATCCATTGCACGTTGCACAATTATTCTGGCTCCTAATTTCACTTACTGCTTGAAAAATGGCACAAAAGAATATATGACCTAATCAGTGTTCTTTATTTTTTTCAACTGCACTGATACCTGTGTGGATACTTGAGCAATCTCACTTGCAATATCGTACTTGCTCCATCTCCACACTGAAGAAACACACTATAAATCACGTTCCCATGTCAGCTATTAATAAGGAATGATACAAGTTAAGAAATCAGATGATTAATATGACTCTTCATAAGATCACACCTTGATAAGGAAAAGTCAAAAGTGATATGGAAAAATATGAATCTTCATGTTGCATATTAAAATATTACTTTTCATTCAAGATTTTAGAAGTGAAGCCACAGGGAAAATTATGTCAGGATGCATTTCCTGTTGCAATAAATAGCGGCAAAGATGCTTCTACGTCCCAGAAAAGAGAATTATGTTGAAGAAAAGTAAAATGTTTTGAATTATGGTTATTCTGAAGTTAATTAAATAGCCCAGTGAAGACCAACACACCTCTTTATCCTGAATATTTGGGTCTGCGTTGTTTTCCAGTAACACTACCATGCAGTTAATGTACCCTCCATACGCAGCACACTGCAGAGGTGTTCTACCTGCATAGTCCTGCACATTAGGATTAATTTTATTTTCTATCAAGATTTGGCACACATCAGCATTTCCTCCCAGGGCTGCCCAGTGAAGGGGTGAATGGCCATCCTGATCAACCAGATCTACTCTTGCTCCTCCTGTAACAACAAATATATATATTTTAACATAAAAAGAAAACGTATTTGAATGCAAAGAAAAGAATAAGATTATGTTCAACTATAGTTTATTTGGTAAACTGACAATTCAGAGAAATATTTCTGAAAGTAACTTCAATTTTGTTACTCAAATTCTAAAACCTAAATCAAAATTAATTGGGAATGAAATAGTTTCAGTGAGAGTCAGGCATCTAAGTTTTTTGCAGGCTTCTGAGTATCCTCTCAGATACTTTAGAATCTCCAGATTTGTCAAACGCCCTTGACAAACCTAGCCTTTATTTGTTTCAGGCCTATTAATGCTAAGTCTCTTTTATGCAGTTAATTAATTTCTCTGTGTGTTCCTGGAATATGTAAAAACTCTGTACAGAAAAAAAACTACACAAATATAAAAACTTGAACCAATCAGCAACGATGACTGTCTATATCGTAAAATATTTAATTAAACAGAACACAGGTTCTGATAACCAAGCTTCTTGCATCTACTAAAGCTAAATGGCCGAGGGGGTGGAAGGAAGCGCTTAACAGGAGGTTAAAATATGCCCAGCAGCTCACAGAGGGAAGCCCACTTTTCAGTAAGAAAGGTTGGTTGATGGAAAACTTGCAGCTTTCTAGCCTGGATACTCTGACTGTCCATAAATGGAATAATATCTCAAGTAGGAGGGAGACTCCTTCCAGCTGCTTGAACGTTTCCGTGAAGCTAAAATGACAGTTTTGCATCTAAGATACCAATGTTCTTTCACCATCCTTCTTACGCTTCAGCAGAGTTTGTTGTCTAAAACTGTGTACGTTGTTAAATCTTTGTCTGCAAATAAAATACTGCTGGTAAAAAACAACCAGGATTTTTGATAGCTACATTAGTTAAAAAATAAAGATTCATTTAAATAGCCAAAAAGGCTTCAAAGAAGCCTAAAGATGCCTTCTCACAAAAGAGAAGAATGCTTAATTTGGTCTTATTTACTGGAGGAAAAAAAAAAAGAAAGAAAAACAATGGCTTGCTGGGGAAGAGGTGGTTTGAGAGACGAGAACACACTTGAAAAGCCTCAAGCAGAAAAGAGCTGTGAAAAGAACTCTCTCAATTTTGAAAGTTTTATATTTAACACTTCTAACCATTTTGCATAACAATCTGATAATAATTTACATTACTTACAGACAAAACCTGCTTTAGGGAATTAATTTTCTACCCCAGCTTTTGCTGTTTATTTCCCAGTCCTGCAGAAAGCAGCACCAGAACGCTGAACAGGTTTGTACATTGATAATAGCTGACCTTTAATGAGCGTTTGTATCACTTCTTTGTGTCCCATCTCACAGGCTCGGAAAAGCGGGGTATGTTTCATGACATCCAAAGCATCTACCTGTGCGTTATGTTCCAACAGCAATTTCACTGTGCTGACGTGGCCAGAAAGGGCAGCAGCGTGCAACGCTGAAAGAATATAGTAGTTAGAAAAAGAAATCCCAACAGCATGAGCTTTGGAGGTGCACAATTAGAACAATCAAAGTAAAAGTGAATTTCAACTACTGTGCTGGAAAAGGTGCTTTTCAACCACAAGAAACTGAAGAATCGTAACAAGTGATCACTCACCACATTTTCTTGCCATACAAGGAATAAGCAGAAAAACTGTTAGACCTGAAACATCTTTCTAACTTGCACAAATAGGAATTTTAACCTAAACACCACCAAGATCAGCTTATACTGAGGATTTGTGGAAGGTCAGCAACTTCAGATTAATAGAAGATAACACAATCTACTTCTGCCCATTTTGTGGCATTTCTTACATCACCTCAATGGAGATGAAACTGCCTATTGCCAGTGAAAAAAAGCTTTCATTATTTCTTCCATGTTTTCCTGAAAATACCTTCTTAATCTTTGAAATAAGCAAAGCTGTTTCAAATAAAACTAACTCCAGAGAACTACCCAGCTATACCTGACCCCCTACTTCTTTTTTTCCAGAATTACTTGGAGAAAATTTTACACAAAATTACGTAGCATCTGACACAGTATCTGCAGCTCCCTGCTTTCTTCAGGAAAAAATAAAACAATGATGTAAATAAAGACCAGATACTGCATTTTGTGTCATCCCTACAACTGATGAAGTTCAGTTGTATGAAAACCATACCCATTGACTCTGCATTCTCCCACTCTTCCATGGTTTTCTTTGCCCTCTCATATTAGAACGTGTGCAGACTTCACTGAGTCCAAGCCAACAAATAACACAGAGCTACTTTAGTTACTTTAGACCTCAGAGCTGAAGATGTGCTGTCCCCAAACGGAAGCTGCCATAACCTAACACAGCATCCTGCAGGCACTGTCAGCTGGAGTTGAGGAAAATCTTGAAATGCCAGCCTGACCAGTTCATGGTTCTTTTTGAAGGAAAGAAGAACTACACACAGCAATGGGATTTCAAAACAATGGAGGACACACATTGATTTAACTTATAATTTGATTTTTAAATGCTCTGGATTATTTCCTATAGTCAGCAATCAAATCAGATAATCTACATTCTCACACAGCCTTACATGCAGAATATTTCACAGACGACAAAATCAGAATAATTTAGAATGAAAACACAAAACAGTGCAATTCATAAATGTGCATTTAGTAAAGTGACTTCTTAACTCTCCATGAAATTTCACCGGAACTCCTCCTTGGTGATAACTCAGTCACCTCAAGCAAGCGAAACGGGGGGCTGTACAATACCTACATGTCTCTACTTGTTTAATGTTGAACCAGGCAGGGTTGGGATCCCGCAGAGGCATTATACAGAACAGCACACCACGAAGGCTGGCATTAGAAGGAACCACTTCTTGAACCACAGCCAGAATACCAAAACAGACTTTTTCTATCTGCCTGCTACTGGTTTCCAGTGTTACCAGCTTCACACAGCTTATGAAATGGTGACCCTGCAGAACCTGTTGCACAGGCACTACTAAAATACACGGGTTGTTCATACCGTGCATGAATCAAATCCCGCTGAAGTGTGTTGCCTTAAAACACACATTCTCAAAATTAATAACTGGAACTGTGATAGAGACAAATGAGGCACTTCCTACAAGAACTGGGGCCACAGCCAGAGACAGTAGGAGAAGTGCTGCCTTAGTAATTGAAATCAGGCCTTTAAGATGACACTGATGTTTAACTGCGGCACCCAAAAAGCATAGGGGCACTCACTGCACTTGTGAAAAATATCTGCACGCAGTAAGATTTGCCGTAGCTAAGTGAGTGAGTGGCTATCAGTAGAAATTTGACAAGAATGAGATCCCTGTCACTTTATACATTTGGATGGGCCTGGTTTTCATGACCTGACCTCACAGTAAACTCTAGGTTCTGGTTTTTGTACTGCATTTCTTATGAAACCAAGGGCAGTAAACCACTCCATCAGATGACACATGGGGTGTGTATAACAATACAATAGAAAAAGAGCTGCTGTGTCAGCTTGGCCAGTTCTTCCCCCCTATCACTCATTCTGACGCAGGCATCTTGTTTCGCACTTTGTAAGCCAAATTTTCTGTGATGGAGTCACGGTGACTGAAGGGATTCTTGGGCCAGCTGGTCACAATAGGCCCTTTGTTCAGCCGACAGGCAGAGCCCTCTCCATTGTAGGCAGTGACGGCAGAGCTATAAAGCTGCCCCTGTAATGCTCCTGCAGCGCTGGTCTCTGAGAGGAGGGAAATTCCTTTCCCTTGGTGTCATTCTCCTACACAATACCCAGAGTCTCGATGTTCTAGCAGAGCTGAATGGAGAGCTTGCTCTTTTTAAGTAAATGCAAAAGGCTGCGTTAACGCAACATTAAAACGAAGCTTAACTCAGTCACAAAAGTCAGCAAAACACAACCTTGGCCTCTCCTCAGCAACTGTATCCCAGGCAGGGTGGCATGTCCCCTACTTTCTATTAGTGCAAGGTTTCCTGTCAGAATACCACACTACTTTTCCCTCACCAAAACTTGGGAATGATTAAGAACCTCTGGAAAAAAAAAAAACAAAACCAAACAAACAACAAAACCAGGTTTGAAATCAGGAGTGATTTGCTGGTGGGCTTCCTTTTAAGTTTATGGCTCACTCTAACGAAGCCCATGGCACTGCGTACGCTTGCACAACAGCAAAGTTCAGACTGCTCGACAGCGAGCGATCAACGGCAGAGTTCCCTGCTTGAAGACTATTAGTATGTTCTACACAACAGCAGTCTCAAGTAAATGGAAAATCCATTCATTTCCTGGGATTAAAAGCCCTACAACAAAATCAAGACTAAAAGGTGATTACACATCACTGCTATGAAAGGTTTAAGGCTGAAAGATAATAAACTCAACCACCTGAATTATTCAGGCATGAAATCCACACCTGAGTAATTTCAGGAACACAGTGTGTGACACTGTCCGCAAAGAAGAAAACCCTTTGTAAGGAGATTTGCACAGCGACGACATCACTGCACCTTAAGCTCTGAAAGACATACTGGTGAGACTGATAAAAGATGAAACAAGGCTAAAATTGTGGAGTATGTAGTTTGTAAAGCCATCAAACATGAAGACTGAAGTTTTATTTGCCACGCTATTCCTTAAGCTCAACGATTACAAACTATCATAACTTAGACTGATTTTTTGTTGTGTTGATTTGTAAGGAAAGCAAGAATTTAGATACTTAAATAGAATTTTATGGTAACTGTACTTAGCTTTTTGTGTAAGACCCATCATACCACCAAAGGAAATTTTAAAATTTCTTTTTTTTTTTTTAATATGAAAGTATAGATTTCACATCCTGAACTACTCAACTCTGATATTGCGTTTATTTACCATTTATATGCTATTCAAAGTGTGATCTGAAACAGATCTGCACTGCAAGTTCCCTAAATCTAAGCATGCAGTTCAGGCTAGTTTGCGTGTGTGTGTGCAGCCAAAAGACAATGCTTGCATATACTTTAAAATAAATATCTTAAAATTCATCTAAACAAACATTGCAATACATATTCGTTTGTTTAAAATAAAATCATTTTCTTTTCAGGAGAAATACCCTCTATTATTCACGGGTGTGTGCTCTGACTATCAACTTGGCTATCAGTTTACTACTTACTATACATACATATACATGTTTGCACTTAACTTTTAGATTTGTGACCTGGCCGTGACTCGGACGGGGTAGTTCATAACCTCCACTCACACAGCGTATCCCTGCAGCTCCCTGCTACCAAACTCCTCCAGTTTACACCCAATATATCCACATTCTCCTGTCTTTTTTTAATTCAGTTGTCATCAGCAGACTCTACAGCTCCACTACTTTTACCTGGATTTCCAGCACTGCTGAATACATATACCCTTCAATCACTGTCTCTGTCAGAACTGATACTGCATTTTTGTTAAAAGTAATACGTAGGTACAATATTTCTACCATAAATTCTTATAATTTTTCATTAAAGAAGATAGATTCATAGTTCCTATAGGAAATTTTGAATTTCATGACTTGCATGCTTAAATTCTGAAACGCAGTGTTGCATACCTATCTTTTGCTTTGGGATGATAACGGGATGATAAACTTGGGGGCTCTCAAGTTCAACCTCATTTGGACAACAGAAGTGGAATAGCTCTAATCTTTGTTACACTACCATTACAAATAACTATGGTACTTACGATTTTGACAATGATAATTTAGCCACTTCCCTGGTTAGTTTACTCTATATTATTTCTAAGTATTTACTTACGGACAATTTTTTTTAACAGGCATCTTCAGGGAGGGTCTTTTATGCAATTAGATTTCATTTTATTCTTCAAAATACAGAACAGCTCTCCCTTTCCCAGGATTACAGATCTAACTGAACAGCAGCACAGCAGTACATTTCTTCTTCTTGCTGTGTTTCAAATGAATTGGTCCAATCTGCACAGAAAAGATTTGTTTCTTTCCCACAGTAAGGCAAAGAAGTGACTCAGACACCTAACTAAACTAATGCAGAATTATTTTCAGGATTAAGGTACAGATCCAGGAAAAGATTAACGTAGCTTCTTTTTTATTTGGTGGAAACCACACTAACTGGAAACATCCAGCGGCTCTTTACTGTAAAGCAACTTACCTGTGCCAGCATATTTGTCTGTCATATTGATATCAATATCCAGTTTTAAAGCCAGCATAGTTCTAATGACATCATCACTGCCTTTGCCAGCTGCCCACATGAAGGATGTTCTTCCCTCAAGATCTGAGTCATCTTTTACAGAAGGATGCTTCAAAAATACTTCAACTGTTTCCTGAAAAGACATACAATTGAAATTAACACTAAAAAGGAATCTGTAACAGTAAGAAACTATTGTGTCTCATTGGGCTGTTTATGAAGCAAATCAAAGCTTCATTTCTCCTTTGTATATTTATAGAGAGTAATAGCAACAGGAGCGCTGTATTTTCTGCTGTGCCCTTTTCCTCATCAGTGTTCACAGTGTATCCTTGACTATGAGTTTAACACTGTCATTTATTTCAGACTTTTTTCTTCTTACTGTCAAAAATCATGTGATTATCACAAGGATGTAAAAAGACTGCAGTCGTTGTGAAGAAAGAAATGGGTAAAATATTACTGGCTTATGAAAACATTACTGTAACACTAAGATGTTAAAGTTCCTTCAAAATATTCTCCATTTTTTTTGCTCCAGTTCTACGGCACATGCAAATATTTTAGTTTGCCAAACTTGACTTGTTTCCTAATATTTAATAATATCAGCAGGTTATTAATAGCTGAAATGCTATAGATCAAAAAAGATTAAGAAAACCTTTACACGTGAGTGCAGGTTTTCCTGTAACTGTTACATTAAAATCTCTATTTAAATCAAAGGAAAAAGAATTATTTCTTCGAATGCTAGGTTTGTGCTGAGCTCTCAGCAAACAAGTCCACTTGTTTAACCTGCTGCTAAATTCTTCATAAGCCACACAGGAAAGGAAGGGAGAGGGAATCATGCTAGAAAAAGAATTAGGGGAAGATTATCCATGTTCTATCTAATGCCTTACAAAGGTTGTGTATTTAACAGCTGGGAAACATCTCTTAAGAGCCACTGATAGGCTAGCAAATAAAAACTAACACAAGTACATTTCATTGTCATCTTTTTCTCTTTCTTTTCTTTATATTAATACTATTTTATTCTTTCCCCCATGTGACCGCAAAATAGCTCTCTCTGCTGGGGGAAAGATGAGAATTCCTTGGCTATAAGGAATCAGATGCTTATAATCACAAAGGTTTTGAAATATCTGAGTCCTATTGATTAGTTTGGATGTTTTGAAACTACTACTTATTATTTAATCCCTCTAAGGAAATAGGAAATTTCTCATTTATCTTATGTTAATGTGATCTAAGATGATCCTAACAGCTTCATGAATTTGGGTTCATATCTGAACTACCAGTTTATTGTAAAAAGGTCCAGCCAGAAAGAATGGAGGCATAATGGTATAGAAATAATGAGGAATGGAAGCATTAAGTGTTCCACACAAACCAGCGTGTGTTTACGGCTTTGTGTACTCACACTGACCACCACTACACCTCAGACACAAACGGCTACTCATTAGGCCAGCAGCTCAGCACCCTGCCAGTGCTCTGCACTGCTTGAAATCCTGCAAAGTGAAAAGCAGTGTGAAGGCTGGACTGTTTCAGTACTAAGGCCCATACATCCCACAGACATAAATAAGTAATTTCATTTTCCATTAAGTTTAGCAAAACAACATTTCTTTCAACCACCCTTCTTTTCTAGAGTTTTTAATGGGAAAAAGTGGAAGAAAATCCCATAGTGCTATAAGAGTAATCTTCCAAAATGAAGTTATCACAACTTGAAAACAAAAATAAAATTAAATCATAACAGGATAGTTCAGAAATTGGAAAACAGAAGTATCAATCGGTTTAATTCTCTATGTATTTTGCCATGAAAAATCACATGTATTTTATGTCTATTTAGAAAAGTGGAGAAAACAAAATGGAAAACAACAATAAAGGAGAGAAGTAAACATGGATCATTTCATTCTGTGCTATCAAGAAACTCTGAAAAATACTAAGTATTATTTTTGAATATTCAAAAATAAGATGGGGTATCCACATTTCATTTACTAGATCAATCTGTACAACTATGTGAAAGAGCAGTACTGTGTCTTGGACATCTCTGGAAAAACTCGGAACAAAATTCATTTAGTTTTGCATTCTGCAAACTAAAATCTATCCTAATGGAGCATCTGCCTTCACACATGAAGTTCAAAAATTTATATAAGATGTTTATTTGGACCTTCTGCAGGATTCATAAGCCATCTAGATTGCACACAACCTATTTGGGTGGTTATATTACTTAACTTCTAGAACTTTTCCTTCTATAATAAGTGGGGATAAGTTAGTCTTAGAGACCAAATTCTTCACATAAATTAAGTGCTGTCTCAGTTTCTTAAAAAAAAAAGTCATATTAATGTAAATAACTCGCAGAAAAACAGAGCAAGGAACAAGACATTGAGTTAAATAAAAGTGAAAGCAACAAAAATATTTATAATAAACACAAAAGAACAAACTTTGTTGTTATTATCAGGGACTAAGAAACATCACATTTTAGCAGAGAAACATACCACGCCTAAAGAAACTTGGGCAGACTGAACAGTGTGGCTCTCAAACCAGAAATATATAGAGGTGCTACTACAAAAAACAACATGGATGCGTGTCCACTCTGTTGTTTGGCTATGTATATGGGAGGCAGTGGTGGGAATTACTCAGGAATTTGCATGTAGTTGAGGTAAAAAGCAAACAGTGGTGCTCAGATAGAAAAGAGCAAAGCACCAGGGACAGTTTAGTCAGGCATAAACAGGGCCCTGGGATACACCACCAGCTAAAGGAGGCTTGCAGATCTGAATGAGGCTCTCCTGTGTGATTCTTCATTGTAAATACACAAGATTACAAAAGAATGTCTGATTCCATCACCTGCTCTGTTTCCCCATAAAAACTTAAACACGATGTCAGAGTTTGGCAGGCTTGTGGGATCAAAAAGACAGTAACATAATGGAGATGTTTCGTACAACTGAATGATGTCCAGAGAAAGCAAGCTAGTATGAAAAAGCATTTTTAAGGAATGTATCAAAATAGAAAAGAAAAAAAAGAAAAAGATGAAAGCATGTGGAGATAATCACCAGATTGTAAATAAAAACATTCATTCTTTCCCATGAGTCTGACTCAAATGAGAAAGAAAGGCTTTTACAACATAAATATTTTAGGCACGTGAGTCAGACCCAGATTGTAAATGGAATGGACAATAATCAGCATCAATAAACAAATTCTCTAAAAAGGTGTAAATTATAGACAGAGATATGCTCCAATGAAAGTCTGAATTTAAATAATATCTGTAGAGCCTTACTAAGACGACCTGCAAAAAAATCCCACCAAGCCCCCAAAACTCACTGTCAGAAGTAAACAGAAGGTGACAGTTGTGCTATTGATCTACACTGGCCAGTTCCCTCTTTCAATAGTATTTTTGGATTTGTTAATTTGAATGGTTCTCAAGGGCATTAAAATTTTACGAGTTTTAGTAAGATTAACACATGGGTAGGCAAGAAAGACCCAAATTAGTATCCTTGTTAAGAAAATGCTGCAATATGTGCTACATAACGACATTAATTAGGCACTAAATAGCCCTTTTTGTAAAGGGAGGTTATGAATAATACAACTGAAGAAACTTACATGGGAGCTCTCAGCCTACTACACATGGCGTAATTCAACTGTGAGAGAAAGAGCAGCATGATAAAAAGGCTTCTTAAGTTCCAGTGCTTGAGAACTACTTCTATAATAACATCTATGACCAGCAATCATTAAACTGCTGAGTTTTGAATTAGCTCTACTGTATCTGATCTTGGTCTGGAAAAAAAATAATTACAAAATCAAAGTATTCTACCCAAATATAAGAATTAGGCTGTCTGAGAAACTAGTTTTCTTTGTTGTCTGAATTTAAAAAATATTTCAAGAATATTAAAAACTTTTAAAAATATAGTGTTTGTGGATAATTGTGACAAAAGGCACTTGCTCCTTAGCCATGCTTTATGAGAGAATGGCTCATTCATTACAGCAGATATTCATACGTTAATCACCCTCCTGAAGGCAAAGACTGGCTTGGCTGGTTCTGAAGCAGCTGTGCAAATAAGCTCACAGGTGAGCTTACTCTACACACCTTGTAACTGCTTTCCATTTTGCTGTAATGCACCTTAAAAAGTGAAAGCACTGTAAAATAGTGGGTGCCTTTCTGCTCTCTCTTCAAGTACCTAAATGACTACTGTATGTCCTGACGCAAACATAGATCAAAGGGCCTTTCTTTGTGCAGCAATTTAGTTTTTAAAAATCTATTTTTAATAGTTTGAAATTAACCACATTTATCTCATGTAACAGAGGAAAATTCTATATTAAGCTTGTGTAGACAACTCTGTGTCTATATGATTTTAAAAACAACTCAAACACCTCATTATGTTACAAGTATTTCAGCAGAATATATTTACTTCACATTTAGGTCATGTGCTACTTACAGCAAAGTTGCTCTGCGCTGCATAATGTAGGGGAGTTGCACCTTGACTGTCAGATGGGATAGTTCCAAACTTATTTCTTTCTAACAAGAGATGGACGATCTGTGCATGACCTGAGAAAAGTAATGTAATAAAATCAGATATGTATCAAATCCTGAAGTTAAATACTTCCCTATTAAAAAAACCACAACCCAAAGAGAAGGAAGTAAACAGGCTTCAATAAATAATAGTAAGTTTCTGTTGTAGCCATTATGATCTGAATGTAAGACTTGATATTTGAATTACTAAGTCTAGCAAGCACCTTCTTCCCAATAGCATTCAAGTTCCACACTTTGTATCCTCATTTTTGAGGGGCATTTGTAAATCAGAATGACCTATGAATAGTGGCATGTAAAAAGATATCCTACTTCTTCTAGAAGAAGTCATTAGAGCACTTCCCTAAACAAAGCAAGCAGCAGTAGCTGGTCAGGTAACTAATATTAACATGGCAATGAATGAATTGAATATTTCCAGAAAAAAATTCTGATAATTCAGCTGAGATGCTGCATTTGAGTGAGAGGCCAGTCAGAGGCAAAGACTGATGATGATGAGCATTTGTCCATCTAGATTAAAAGTAAGGCTAAACAAACATGGACAATTTCATCCTATATCACATTGTTTTACAGAAATTAAACGCAAATTCTTTACTTGGGTTTTATTCAATCAAACTTTCAACTGAAGATGTAGAGCAGAATCTGGAGGCTACTCTACTACCAGCTGCCAGATCTGCAGTAACAAACTGACATACACAACTCCTTCCAGTAAACCAGATTAGAACGTTTTTAGATTAAAATCACAACACTGGAAGGAGGGGGGGTGGGTGAGATGTAAATTTTAAATCCACTTCACGGACAGGAAAACAAAGACACAATATTGCCACTGAAGTCAACTGATCCCTTCACACTATTTCTTTCATAGGCGTATACAGCTCACAGAATATCTTAAAGATTTGGTATTTTAAGAGGTACTGTAAGGCATAAATCATATAAAAATACTCTGATTTTACAGTAGTGTAAATCCCAGTATCTTGCATGTGGGGAAAAAAAAAACAACTTTTACAGCTTGTTACTTTTACACAGTTGATTTGGATTACTATAGAATAAATGAAGAAAAAGTATGTAAACCTTTCTACTAGCAGTAGGCTTTGCTTAATGAAAACCCCAACAACTACAGGATGCAGCTGTGTACTTAAGAGACTGAGGACTAGGCAAGCCTTCCTTTGTGGAATGGCAATTTCGGACTTTATAGAAGTATCAGAAACAAGAGAAAATGGACAACTTGGGTCAAAGAGGATGAACAGCTCTGTGGGGAGTATTTTTGTAGGGGCTTTATGATGCACAGGAAGGCTCCTTTCAGCCACTAAGACAAGCCTGGACCTGGAACATCACAACATTCTGTCACTTCCTACCAGAAAAACACTACAAAGAAGAGGTGTAATGTTGCTGTCCTCGTCTCATCTCAAGATGCTAAAACCTGAAGTGAGGTGCACTGGAAGAAATTGGTTCTGAGAGCAATCCTAGCGGGAAAACATAGAGGAGTACTGAGCCTGGAAAAGAGGTTGCCTGAACTTTCAGGACACACAACTACAACAAGGGGCAACCGAACTCTGTAACCAGGACAGGAGGTCTACCTAAATTACCAATGAGAAAGAAGGCCTGAGGGAGTTGAAAAAAGATACTGTATTGGGGGAACAGTAAATAAATTCACGCAAAGATGAATGTCACTTGGACATTAATGCAAACATTAAAACTCAGCTCTTGAGGTCAAGAACTGTCCTTTCTGTAGTACTCTTATTTAGAAGAGATGTAACTTGCCTGGGACTTTTATCCACACAAAAAAAAGGTAACAGGAGCAGCACTGCCCTGAGATGCAGTCACATCAATCCATCACCTTTATCAGAGTATTTGTGGCTGTATCCACGCACTACTGAAAATCTCCTGCTGTTACCCATTTAGTAAGATTTTAGACTCTCCGAGATCTATATACAGCATCCAGTGTCTAACTTAAAAACAGAACACTGAAAATTAATAATGATTTATGAATCAGAAGTTCCCCACAGGCAGATGTCACCTAGAGACCTCATCAAGTTCACAAAGGACTCTGGAGGTCTTGGCACGTTTTCCCTCTTTATTCCACATTGATTAGACAACTCATTTTTCCAACAGACAAAATTTCTCTCAAATACAATCATTTTCAAAACATGATAAATTTTGCTTCTTGGACATAACCAAGTGATAACGACTATTTCTTTGGAAGACTGATCCTATGACACTTAAAACGTTTCACAATTTCTCGGCAAAAATTCAATAGCCCTACTTGAATGCAAATGCAAATCTGAGAACACTTCCTTTCTTTTTTAAATAAGCATAATCAAACTACATATATATTGTCACTGGAGTTGCAGTAGCTCTCTCCAGTGAGTAATCTGATTCTTTTATTGGCATTCTTTGTCTGCAGTGTCCCAAGGGGTCATGGGGATGAAGCCTGTTAGAAAGGGAAAGAGTGTTTGAAGATTCTTTCTTTTTATCCAGTACATGGTGTTTATTTCTTTCTCCTGCACATAGGAGAATGGAAATTAAGAGGTCAGTTTTCTAAATCATATAATTTTTGTGCCTGTCATTTTATGAGTTGCATTTCTCTGTATTTAGACTATTGATATTTAATCAATCAGGTTTTTACCTGTTTTGCAAAGATCCAGTTTTGTAACCTGTAAAACCAAACCGTGCAGAATTCACATATGCAAGGTTATAATTTTTCTGAACAGAAAAAACTTTATCTGAATAAAACTTCTTGTCAGGTCTGATTTGATTGTCATAATGTGTCTGATAAAGAGCTTGTACTAGGAGCAGGAGAAGTGTCGGCTCTGCCAGTTATTGTTGTTTACTTGTGCTGGCATTATCAGATTATCAGGTTTCTTCATGGAAATCTTAAGTCACTTGTCTATTTTGTGAGGGGTAGTTTAGTAAAAACTAGATAATATCATCCATAAATTCACCTAACTGGGCACATAGAAACTGCAATACGTCGCAACAGGCTGAAAGCAAACAAATGAATGACGATGCCACTGTCAATCTGTCCACATTGTGGTGCACTCACTTCCCTCAGGCACCTCCTGTGACCATCTTACATCATATGGACCAGGTGAGGGTGCTAGCATCAATCCATACATTAAATATTAGTAAAGTTTTTGTATTTCTCCAGATAAAAAATAAATATAAACAGAAGTTCAGATACTTTTTTCATGCACCCAGTGTATTGCCTTGCATACACGCTGGGGTGTCTGACACTGTTTCTCTAGAGTACCAGTTGTATTTTTTACCTATGAACAAAGCTACATAGACAAGAACATCTCAGTATGTTCTAATAGTTCTTAAATCACAAGCATATATAGGCTACTTCACAATAATTTGGAGAATCTGAAGCTAAAAAGCCAGTCTACACACAACTTCTAATCCTGGTCTAGCAGAAACTATTATTGTTCTAAATTAGCATAATGCCAGGATGGAATTAAATAATAATAAAAAAAGATTAAACACCACAGTCGGTTAATTTTTAAATGACTCCAACATTGTTCAGTTTACCCAGTAAGGCTGCCCAGTGAAGGGGAGTTCGAAACAAGTTGTCATAAGATGTCACATTGCAGCCTTCGTAGGAGGTCAGGACATCAACAACTGCTACGTTCCCATCAGCAACAGCAAAATGAAGGGGAGTTCGACCTTCATAGTCTTGCCAGTTAAGCAGAGATTCGGTAGGTGCAGCTTCCTTTAAAAAAAATAAATACAAAATTAAAAAGATACTTAAGTTGAAGAGAAAAAAGAGTCTTATAAAAGCAGATAAACTGTCCTTGTTCAGTAGAACATAGCTCTACAACCAAATACTTCTGTTGCAGTACAGGCTATTTTCAAATATTTCTTATGGATTTTTTTTTAAATATTTATTGTACAAGACCCAACTTTTGATACATACCCTATAGTATTATCAATCTATTGTGCAAGTGACTCTTTACACAGATCTTTAAAACACTAACTTGAGCTCTTGTCAAAATAACTAGATTTTTACTTTCTTTTCTAAGACGGACACAACGTATATATCTCTGTATCTTTTTCCAAGGATACTCCTCTTCTTGCACAAGTTAGTCTTATGGCTTTCATTACAATACGTCTTTAGCATTAAAAATTTAAAATCTTAATATTTTTCCAGCATTTTAAAACCACATTACTGTCAGAGTATTTCTAAAGGAGACATCAAGGTCTCTAGCTAGCAGGATAGAAGTTAGAGAGTGCATCTAATGAATTCATCTACTTGTAATTGGCTTAATTGTGAATAAATAAGTCTTTTAAAGTATTGTGATTAGTCATTTGATCACATAACATAGGCATTAATAGATATCTTGACTTTTCATCACTTTTTCTTAAAAAACATGCTAAATCACTTTCACATAAGGCCGCTGGCTATATAGTTTCATATTATGACCATTTCCTCTCTCATCAACTTTTTTATAGACAAATTTCTCTTCATAACTTTCTTTCTCAGAAAAAGAGCAGAAGAGGTACAAATGAACATCATCTTAGCACTGCAGAGGTCTCCAAATGGCAACTATCATAAAGGCCCATGAAATACAACCTTTACACTTCACTTTCGTGACAAAAGAGCTATCTCTATAGAAAATGTAAACAATAAACCAATAGAAACTCAGGTTGCAAGACACCAAACGTCTAGAGCAGAAGCAGAATGTCAAAATGAGCTTAAAACTATGTGGAGTAGGCCTGCTGTTCTGTCTCCAGCATTTCAGAAAGATTCACTGAAGTTGTGAGAGCCTTGTGCAAAAGCAAAAAGGAATGTAGTCTTAAGATTTTTAACTTCCAACACTAGAGTGGGTTTTAACTCCCAGCAACTGAGCAAAACAATCCTCCTGAAAACAGTCACACCGTATGTTACGATATACTCATGGAAGAGGAGGGAGAGATTGTGATCAGTGCAGCATGTTAACAGTTAAATCAAGTTTCTGATACCTTCCTCGCTAAACTAATTGCAGTTTTTGCTATTGACTTCACTATGCACACAAATAGCCCATAAAATCTGCATTATTTGAAATGCAGTAATTATTACACAGAAAACAAACTTGTAACATTGAGAACAACAAATCAAGAAGCAGAAAGTCAGGAAATTCCAGAGTTATGGTTTCTATCCACATATCAACTGACCAAGGTTGTACATTCTATATGTTCTATTTAATAGATTAAAATAAATAAATACATTTAGAGTTATATTTAACCATACTTCCTAAGTGCAATCTGGCTAATTCCTACTGCAGTAGTAACCTCTGCTCTACAAAACCCTGATTCTTTGTTTCTCACTGTCTTACTTTCAAACAGTCTCAACTTCAACTTCCTAATATTTGACTAATGTTTTCTGAAGTTAAACATTTACATACTTGGCATACTGTATATAATGCTAATTAAGGTGCCTGTCTCACATATAAAACTGCATCAGTTTTACATATCAGCAGTGTTAGTTATGTTTTGCTAGAGAAAAAACAATAACACAGTTGAAACATACTGTAATTCATTACTATATCTAGCCACTGAAATAACAGATAATCTGTTAAAAACAACAAAAAGATAAATGTGAATCTCCTAATTAAAAACACAAAGTTAACACTGTTACATGCACAAACCACAATAATCAAAGCATGAATAACACTTCTTTTAATAACCATTCAAAAGCATTTATCGGAGCCAATATAGTGAACAGTGAAGTTTTACATTCTTCCCTAGCTCTAATAATTCTCAAGAGAAAGCCAACTGATAATACGCTTACTTTCTGTCTACTCAAAGAGCTCAGCAGAGGGAGTATAGAGCCCACTGCAAAAATTCAGAAGTGAGCTTTATAAGAAGATTCTCTTTATGAGAATCACTTTTAAGACTGACTAAAAATGAACGATGATACCCACACAAGTTATTACTGAAATTCTAACTCCACCAGAGGAAAACCTGTTTGATCAAAACGGAGAAACAAGAAAACAAATGTTTCTTCACTTTACCTATAATGTATTGATGTAATCTGGAAAGCTAATTCTCAAGCCTATACCAAAAGCACAATATACTAAATAAATTACTCCTAAAACTCCTGGCTCAAAGTCCCTGAATGTTCCCCAGAACATATCCCCATAATCACAAGTGTTACTTTGGCAAAAGGGTAAAGAATCTTTTAATGACAAAGCCACTATTTATATTATAGTCTAAAAGTACTCATGTGTTTTGAAATTTTTGGCCACCTACATTAAAATTTTCTAGGCCTCTTTCTGCCTACATTCAAGAATACAATTTCTTTGGATTTTAGGTGGCTTTGGTGTAAAAATGGCTGCAATTAAACCGTCAAACTGTATTAACATTCTAACCATGATACAGAGAAGAAACAGAAGCTACACATTCTTCTGCAACAATTGGAACTGGAATTGTAGGCAATAATGGAAAGTGTTGTATAAATAAACATCATGTCTCTTACCATGAAGAATAAATAAAGAGATACAAAATAGACAGAGAGTACTAAGCAGTTGCTTCCATCATATTAAAGGAACCTTATTCTGTTCTTTTCTCCTTAAATCTTCCCAACGTTTTTCATGTAACCAAGCACTGCTGAATCTGGAAAGGTGGAAAAGGAAGTTGACCATGAGAGGATCTCCAGATTACAGTTTCTCTCTACCTCATGTTTACTTTCTAAATATGTCACGAGTTCCCTTTTCACTGTATTTCATGGATCTCAGTATTAGACATAACCAACCTGTGCATAACTGTCACTCCTGCAAACCCAACCTCCTACTTCAGCCTTCAGTTGAGGTCTTTTTGTTATTATTTTGACAATCCCAATAGGCCTTAGCCTACTAGGGCAAACATCAATTGCCTACTAGGCAAACATCAAACAAAAGACAACCCCTAATTTTATTAATTTAAAAACAAGAGACAATAAATGGACACATTCAGATGGCAGAGCACCGAAAAACAAGACCGTGCTTTTCAGTATCATAGGCTGTGGTCTCAATAAAACCTGCATCTTAACTTTCATCAAGTCTTTCTAAAGTATCAGTGGAGAATTCTGAGCAGGACACTACAGAAAAATAATTTCCTGGGGAATTCTTCCAGAATGTTAAAGATAACATGAGAGAAACAACAGCAGTGCTGTTTTTCATAACGTAGTCAGCAAGCAACAAAGGCTGGCAATGAAGATTGGCCAGTGGTAGATGTCAATATCTGACTGCTATCTGAGCCACGGCACCCAGCTTACAGCTCAGAGCACTCCATCGTGAAAGCAAAGACAAATGGTTTGTGTTGGATGTGATTTAAAAAAGGGAGAGGCAACAGTGACACAGTTGTAGGTCTTTTGCACTGCTATCACTACAAGACAATATTCTTACGAACCCAGAAATGCAATTATGAAAGTTAAGACACGAGCTGACAGGAATTTCAACAGTATGGCTATGTACCTTAGAAACAGCAAGCAGAAAGAATGTGAAAAACTGGAAAGTTAACCTACATGTGAAGATCAAGAGAGGAATGAGGATCAAAGGGGATCTAGAAGTAGGCAATATTGCAAAAACTGGCCAAGAAAAGAGGGGAAGATTGTGAGCTCTGCTAGGTAAGTATCTATCAAGACAAGTAAGAAAAACACTTCTGTTCAGAAAGAAGACAAAATCGTACTAAAGGATTAGACTCAGAGGCACCACCACCACCAAAAAAGGTATTTATAGCCAGCAACAGATACAATCAACAGATCGATTACCCAGTAAATGTTTCTGTATCATCAACTTTTAGAGCACATTCTGTAAGTTAAATTACTTTTTCATTTTAACTTGTTATTATCTTACTCCATCAGCAGGTATATATAGGTATAACTACTTGTAATATAGACAACTTCACTGATGCGTGAAAAATCCTAGGTGGAATCAAGAATATACTCTTTTAACTATCAGAGAAAAGAAAAAAAACAACAAACCCAAACCTGTTCTGTATTACCTAGATACAATCTTTGAGAAAACCCTCAGTAAGGAGACGGGTATTTTTGACCTTTTGTAGTGCATCTGGCTGGGATGGAGTTAATTTAACTCGCAGCAGCAGGTATGGTGCTGGGCTTTGTATCTGTGATTAAAACTCTTAATAGCACACCCATGTTTTGGCTGTTACTGAGTAGTGCCTCCACAGCATCAAGGATTTCTCTTTTTAATGCCCTGCTCTGTCCTGCTCCCTGCAGCCAGTGGGCTGGGGGTGGGCAAGAGGCTGGGAGGAGACACAGCTGGGATGGCTGACCCGAACTGACCCAAACAATATTCCATACCATGTAACACCACGCTCGGCAAAAAAAGCTCAGGGAAAGGAGAAGGCAGGGGGGATGTTCACGGCTGTGCTGTTTCTCTTCCCAAGCACAATTAAGTGTGCAAAGCTTTTTCTGCTTCCCTGGGAGTGGCTAGTACCTGCCTGCTGATGACAAGTAGTGCATAAATTCTCTTTTTTGCACACAGCTTTTGCTGTCCACACTAAACTGTCATAACCTTCATCCACAGGACTTCTCACCTTGCTTCTATTTTCTCCGTGTCTCGCCAGAGGGGAGGGAGCAAGTGGCTGTGCAGGTGTCTGCCTGTTGGCTGGGGCCAACCACCACAACTTTTAAAAACGTTTACCTTGACTGACCAATGTTTGGAAAAAAAAAAATAAATCTGTATTTGAATACAGCAGTCCTTACCTACTTTTCAGTGACTTTCTCTCTCTAGCGTAGCAGAAAAGTTGTTGGCATATACAAACTAAACTTTGTGACAAATCATTTCACAACCGAGTTCAAATTACAAATATCTTGAATAAACAGAAGTAATACAGAAATAAAATGACATTATTTTAACACTGGAAACTTTTCTAGAACTATTTTTATATTCAAAAAAAAAAAAGTATCAGTAACTGTAAGATTATCAGTGTGATTTGGAGAAAAGCAAAGCAAATTTTCATATGCCTCTCATAAGATTTCAACTTGCAAGCTATCAGGCAAACAGACACATAAGTCATTGTGGTTAGCTTATAATCAATACATGTCCAGTTCTGAAAGACCTCTGAAAGACAATGATGTATAGAGATTGTTGTAATATGCGAGAAAAACTCAACTGAGACTTCTGTATCTTTCCACATTAGGGAAATTCAGAGATTTCCACAGAATAAAAATCGAAGTAAAAATCTAACTGAGCACATGATTTGATTGTGTTCATAATAACTGTCAGAAAACTAAACTGAAATACTGCAGAAAGAAAATATGTCACCAAGGAAAAATTATTAATCCTGGTGCACAAAAATATTTGGAAAGTCTCTCAGTAAACGGATAATGGGCTGACTGACAATTGATGAAGTATTTCCCCAAATTTTGACTCAAAAGACAAAATTAAATTACACTTTTCACTACAGTTAACTAGAAATAAACTTTAAAATAATGAAGAAAAGACACACAACAAAGAAATCGGCTTGCAAGATGCAATTGAGATGAGTAATATGGCTAATCATTTTAACTGAGAGAACTTGCAAACTGTTCCTCCCTCCCTTACCCCCCAAATGAACAGTTACACCAAACTAATCAAGAGAGTATATACAGTCCATGAGTTAGAGCAAAGATATTCACCCACAGAATTCAGAAGAAACTCCTTTCAAGACAGCAAAACTATTTAAGATGATTTCTTACAAAATTCTGGAATTTAGGAAAAACAAATTATTTCCTTCTCAAAGAGTCGGTGGACTAAAATAAAAAATTTCAAGAGAATACAAAATATTTCTATCAGAGTAAAGTAATAAATACAGAAAGTGTTAGATATATAACAGACTCTCTTACCAGAATACATTTCACAGTGTGAATTGCGCTAGGGTCCTTGTTGTTAGCTGCCCAGTGAAGTGGGATTTTTCCTTCAATATCAGGGATTCCAATATTCGAATCGTGTTTAATGAGAAGTTTCACATGCTCTGGGTTATTGTAGTAGGCACTCCAATGCAGTGCAGTTTGCTGGAAGACAATACGCACAAGTTTTACACATTGAAAAATGAATATGAAATGAAAGATGAAAATTAAAGTTGGTTAGAACCTGAAATATGGCCTAACTATATTGTCACACAATGAATGAGAATCACCTAGTCCAACTCCTCTGCTCAAAGCATGGTCAACTAGAACAGGCTGATCAGGACACTGTTCAGACTCATTTTTAGTTATCTCCACAGACAGAGACTCTACAACCTCTCTGGACAACCTGTTCCAGTGTTTGACCTCCACAGTAAAAAAATACTTTTTCAGGTTTAAACAGGATTTATTATGTTTCAACTCGTGCCCAGTGCCTCTTGTCTGTTCACTGAAGACCACTCAGAAGAGTCTGGCTCCATCTTCTTTACTGCCTCCCATCAGGTATTCATAAACAATTGATAAAATCACCCCTGAACTGTCTCTTCTTCAGGCTAAACATTCGCAGGTCTCTCAGGCTCTCCTTGCAGTCAGGTGCTCCAACCTGTTAATCATCTTTGTGGCTCTCCACTGGACTCACTCCAGTATGTCTATGCCCTTACTCTACTGAAGAACCCAGAAGCAGACACAGCATTCCATTGGTGGTGCTGCCAGTGCTGAGCAGAGGGGAGGGACCACAGGTAAACAGTGGGTAAATGAGCAATCTTTAGTTACACTTCAATAAAGAGGACTGACAATGTGTACCTAAGTGGGTGACAACTCAAAATCAGTGGAAAACAGGCTTTGAAAAACACTGAACAAGAGGCTCATCTACCTGAGTAAGAGTAGTTACCCACATATCTGTGCTACTGAGGTCTGAATTAGGTCTAAGCTACACCTTCTTACATGAGACCCATGCTGAGAAGCCCTTACGCTTGGAATACAAGTATTTCTGGTAGGAGATTAATTGCTGTGTAGAAGGATTTCCTGGCAGAAGAACACTGGTTAAGCCCATGCTACTTAACCATCCAACAGGGCAATGCCATCAGGTGCAGCCATTTCAGACCTGGAGAAAATACGTGATATTAAGCAATCGCATCCAAGCTGGAATGACCATCTGAAGCAGGCCTCAGCACCAGAGCTGCACTACAGAACAACTGCAGTAATTAGTTTAGCCCTCTTAAATTTGGAAATCTATTGGAATAACAGAAACTGATGGAGAAGCATATAAGAAGACTTCTCTCCACTAGAGGAAAATGGCACTGAATATTGACACCAGACTTGGATCTATCTTGAGCAAAGGTGTTGACATCCTGCACTGTCCTTGATCACCCAGCATACTGAGGCTAATGCCCACTGACCATGGCAGTCCAATAAAACATCTAAAGGCAATCCATGCTCCTATTGCCAATTCCCGACTGCCAGTGGCTTTTTACAAGCATTATCAATGTTCATCATTACATGAGCAAATCGATGAGTGGGGTTTTTTTAAACAGCACAATGTTGGCACATTAACAAGTAATTGATTTATCAGACATATCTCTCGCAACTGCCAAGCAGTAAATGGTTGTAGGACGCAGAATGAATTTTATTTCCCATCCCTCTTCCTCCCTCATCCCTGCAAAATATTACATGGCACTTTGATTTAGAAACAGAGAGAAATAACTGCTGTGGGACATTTGTATATAAGCTTACGATACCCTGGATTAACATCCTTGAACAGCGAGATAGGGTGACCACACTCTGAGGGTGGTGAGCCACTGGAACAGGCTGCCCAGGGAGGTTGTAAATACCCCAACACTGGAGGTGTTCAAGGCCAGGTTGGATGGGGCTTGGAGCAACCTGGTCTAGTGGGAGGTGTCCCTGCCTATGGCAGGGCAGGGTAGAACTAGATGATCTTTAAGGTCCCTTCCAACCCAAACCATTCTATGATTCAGTGAATCTGTGACAGAATGTATGAGTTCTCTATCATATCCTCAATGTCTCTGTAAAGGAGAAAGGCAAAAAGGAGCCCATTTTTCCTGTTTGTTGCTTTAAACTGTTAGTTTAGTACCAGGATAACATAATAGGATAGGACAACCTTTTTATCTGCTTGGTAGTTCCCCGAAAAATCGCTCATTCTAAGACGTAACTGGAGGGGCTGCAAGGGCGGGTCTGATAACTGACACCACAAATGACATACAGCCTTGCACCACAAAGCATGGTCAAACCATCACAGCCTGTTGCTATTTGAATTGAAAAAAATTATAGAAGTAGAAATTTGAATCAATTAACAAATATTATTTCTTAAATGGAGCTGAGCAGTATCCCTAGAAACTGCCAGCTGCAATGAAAGCAAACCCTTTGATTAGCAGGGGCCAGTGTAGCCTTGGTTTACCAGCTTCTCTCACCTGTAGCCTGGTTTTCAGTCAGTTGTCTAGATGGAAGGAGATGTAAAAGCTTTTCTCTCTCCAGTTCAGGAATTATATTTGATAATCTTTATGTGCACCACTGCAGTAAGGGAAGTGAATAAGCTATGTGCTCAACAGGGTCAAACGTCTTGGACTCTGTCCCTGACACCACCTTCCATCAGCCCCAATTCCATCTTTGCTGCTGTGACTACTTATGACACAAATGGGAATAAAAGTGCTCTACGTGCGTGGGAAATTTGGCAATGCTTTAATATTGCCTTGGAAATCTGCTAAACAACCAGCAAGTTCCTAAAAGGTTTCAACTGGTTTCCATACACCTTTGTTAATTAATTAACATGGTCAGGAAGTCAGCATGACCTCTCCAGAATGACTACTATGATCGTAGCCAGGGTTGCCATGATACATGTTAGAATACTCCAGAAGACAAACAGCTGATTGCCAGGGCACAGGCTGGTTCAACTCAATTGTCCAGAGGGAACAGAAGATTCATTTGTTGGAAACTGGGCTTGCAGCTCTCTTATCCTGCTTCCTAGATGATAAAATCAGGTAAGGATTTCAGTTACATCACTAGAGAGCCCAGTCTCCTTCTTCTACTCTGTCCTCTTGTGGTAGAATGAAAACCCAGTACATGAGATATGGAATGATGATTTCCACTAAGACCAGCCTTGCCAAACTGGTGCGCTGGTTATCAGCTGATCCAAATACACTTGATCAGGGCACTCACATTTGAACTAGTTGTAGATTAGTGCCTGGCGGGGAGAGTTTCTGAACAAGTTCCAAGATCACTTACAAATTGTAAGAAAGAGACTTTTAAGCATTGAGCATGAAAAGTCCCCACCAGAGGTAACAGTTCCAGTTGCACTCAACACCACGCCTACCTTGCCAACAGGAGTTCCGTAATTGGGTTTTCATTTTCCTTTTGCTATCTACGTTTTTTGCTATTACATCCTCGCAGAAAAAATTGGGCTTAGGGAACATTCATACCTCTGGGTTCTTTGAAAGAAGAACTCAAGCACATGAAATTCAACCCAGGTATTCCCAGATTAACAGGTCCGCAATAGTTACTAGAAATCTGTCTACCAGAGGCAATGTGATTATCTCCCAAACAGAACACGTCAAGGATGCCGACAAGAGGTATGAATCGTTTTGTTCAAACTGTATGTGGAAACACAAGAAATCCTTTATCTAGAATATCTGTCAGGACTGTGTGAAACTCCTACTCTCCTCATACTCTACTAGTAATGCTACTGGAGGCAACCGTTTCACATCAGTTTTAAATCAAGCACAGCTAAACACTCAAACTTGAGAACAACACTGATCAGAGCATCTCAAAAAATACAGTTACTATATGCCAAATAACGATTCCTTCTCTTATAATGGGTTAGTGTGCTACTGTGGACTGGCAGCACCCCTCTGGGTGAAGAGTAATAGTAAATCAGTTGTTTTAAGAACTGCACCACTTTCTTTCTAAGATCCGTCATCTCTTCTGGCTGGTCATTTTAATGATAGCCTTTTTTAACAAACATCAGTAGATTATTTCCTGAGGCTCTTACAAGTCAGCGTGCTTTTGAAGCAGGCTGGTAATTTTATTGATGTGATAGAGCATGACGTGACTTTGCAAAGGGACATGAGACAACTCATGGTGATATATGCGCCATATGATAACTTTGGAAAGTCACCTGGAGATTTCCTGGCCTTTCAAGCGACTGTTGTCACTACAGATGCAGAAAATTAGTCTGAAGGACTTTATTCTAAGAAGGTAGTAATGCAGAGCTCAGAAGATGTTACAATTACATTTTCTTTCAAGGAAGTTTGCAGTTTCACAAAACAAATGGCAAAGTGACTAACTGGTGCTCTGCTGCAAATGAAAGTCTCATGCCAGAATGTCAATCAACTTCCTCATCACATCCCTCACACTGAATGACGTACTCATGCATGCAGCAGTGCATATGCATCGATAGCACACCTTCTGCTGCCAACCGCTCCACTTTACAATAATAATAATAATAACAATAACAACAACAACAACTCAATACTTTCTATTGTCACTGTTAGAACATCTTCTTGACAAATTGCACCACATTCTACCACAGGCTAAAATGTCATGTATGACTAGGAGAGTCTAAAAATTATTCAGTTTTACTTACAGAGATAGAGAAAAGAGGACAGCTGACCAGGTAGATTTAGTCTATGGCTATTTTTAGCTTTGGGTCATCCTTGTGAATGGAAGTGAAGAAGTAACATTGAGCCCAGGAAGAAAGGGTGTGATGGTGGTTTAAAGGTGGTGCTCTAATTTTGTCTCTGTTTCATAGAATCATTAAGGTTGGAAAAGACCTTCAAGATCATTAAGTCCAAACGCCAACCCAACACTACCATGACCACTAAACCATGTCCTGAAGCATCATGTCTACATGTTATTTGAACACTTCCAGGGATAGTGACTCCACCACTTTCCTAGGCAGTCAGGGAATTTTTGACCGCTCTTTCAGTAAAGAAATTTTTCCTAATATCTGATCTAAACCTCCCCTGGTGGAACTTGAGGCTGTTTCCTCTTGTCCTATCACTAGTCACTTGGGAGAAGAGACCAACACGCACTTCACTGCAACCGCCTTTCAAGTAGTGTTGTAGAGAGCTGAAGGTTTCCCCTCAGCCACCGCCTTCTCCAGACTAAACAGTCCCAGTTCCCTCAGCTGCTCCTCATAAGACATGTTCCCCAGACCCCTCACCAGCTTCGTTGCCCTTCTCTGGACAACAGTTTCTGGACATAGTTTCTCACTATACAAAACTATTTTAACTGGCAACAAATGAAACTCATTTTAAGTTGAGTCTGGTTTGCCCATGATTGGTGATCAATCTTCCTGTTTTTATCTCAGCCCATGAGCTGAGATATTTTCTCCATCTTTCCCGTTGAGAAGGGGGAATGAAAGAGTGGCTGGGTGGGCATCTGGCTACTTGCCAAAGCTAACCTAGCACACCTTTCTGAACAGTAGCACCTACAGGCAGCTGTGTCAATAGCATCACCATTTAAGTGGCCCCAGTGCAGGGCAAAAATCGATGACCCAGTGCCAGTGTTAGGAAGGATGTCTGCCAACAGCAAACCTGCATTCAGCCCAGCACCAGGGGAATTCCCTTTGGTTTTTTTTNAACTTTAATATTTCTAAAGGTCATCATTATAATACCAGTATTAGTCACTATTTTGAAGATTCAGGAAAAGTTTGTTACAACTGAAATAATTTTTGTTTGATGTAACACCTATTTCTAAAGTTGCTACAAGGGTTGTCTTAAAAGAAGCAGTATTTTTACCTTGTTTCTGTCCTGAGTATCCACTTCTCCAGGTGCCATATGTTTTAGCAACAAAGCTAAACACTTTGGGCTTTTGTGACGTGTAGTTAAATGTAATGGTGTCATATCCTCTAAGTCCTTCTGCATCCAGTTCCCTCTACGAGCCAGTAAAAGTTTCATGAAACGGTAATTTCCCTGGGTAAAGAAAAATATCAGAAATTTGTTCCAGTTTCTCAAACTAAATGATGATGCTGTTTAGATATATTTACTATTGTATTACAGGATGTATTATACAACAATATAGGCCTAAAAATAGCACCAAAACAGTTCTAAGCTTTGGAAACATCTAATGAAGCTATTCTGTTACAAACCATTAACTCTGGATTTTCCAGTCGGTTTTGCTGCTTGGTATTAGAAACATAACTTCCAGTAGCATCATGTGTAAGACAGGGTTCAGTAATACCAACAATTCTGCAATATTGTCAGAGCTTCCTGACCGTTTAACCTCAATAAACATAATGTAAAAACGGAAGTAAGACCATTATATGCTGGTTTCAGCAAGGTAGACAGTTATTATATGAGGAATAAAGATACATATGAAGAAAGATTACAATTTTCAAAACAAAAGAAAGAAAAATAACACAGAATGATTCAGAAAGATAAAATGGATTCAGCTGAGTGAGCAACAAATACACAGAAAAGTGATTGTTTCTTACATTTTTAAACCGTGAACTGTATGTGAGTTTTGATCTACTATATGCATGATAAATGGATGGGACAGCCAGCTTTGCAACACACTTAAAATACTCAACCCTCTGGTCTTAGCAGGTTTTCAAAAGAAATAATGTAGAAATGCTCCTGTGACTAGTAATTGAGGGTGGATTCCATTACGTATTTTTAATGACCTTATTCATGCTCTTAATTCTGATTGCGGTTCTTTTCTTCCGTAACACCATGGATGTTGCTGTGCTCCTTTCACTTGTTAGAAAGTAAAACCCTTCCTATCAACACCAAAGGAAAAATTCCCCACCTTCAGTTGATTACTGCTTAAGTTTGTAAATACGCAACGTATCAACATGGCTTGAAGGCAAATTTAGGTCTTACTAGATGGAGAAGGGAAAAGTATGTTTAATCTGAAAAGCACTTACTAGGCAAATTCCTTCATTTTTATAAAATTCTTGTGTACAGCAGGTCTTTAAGTTTGCTAGTTTTTACCCATAGATAACGCATTTGATTGGCCTAAAGATTCCTGGGCAGCGTGAAGTACTTTGGGTCAGTCCACGGTCTCTTAACATTGATAGTGTCTCTAAAATGATTCTGTTATACTGTGAAAACATATGAACAAACACGATTAAATACTGGAACAGAAAACTCAGTTCCTGCTAGTCAAAATTTACTACACCCATTCTGAATCTTCAAATTCCTTTATATTCTATTAAAACTACTTTTAGCCAAAAGCCTCAGCTCTTTATGCAAACTACAGTACAGGCACAGAGAACAGCTGACAACTAGCTGCTGCAAAATCTGAAGAAATTAGAGAAACATAAAATGCTTTGGGTTAGAAAGGACCTTAAAGATTATCTAGTTCCTGCCATGGGCAGGGACACCTCCCACTAAACCAGGTTGCTCCAAGCCCCATCCAACCTGGCATTGAACACATCTAGTGTTGAGGCATCTACAATCTCTCTGGGCAACCTGTTCCAGTGGCTCACCACCCTAATAATACTAACACCACCCTAAATGTTCTGATATTTCAAAATTTCAGTCACATACACTAACTGCAATGGAGTATAACACATTTTTTGGTAGGTAAATAATTCAATAAGGAATCATTGCTCTGCCATCCAGAAGAAAGTTCTGGACCCCAAATTAACTGCTAAGCAGTCAGAAAAATTTCCCTTTCCTGAATGTTTCAACAGAGAAAAGACCGATGGGAGAAACTTCTTAGTCAGAATCAATGAATTTGCCAGAATACAGATTATCTCTGACACTGAAAAAGTTATCCCCAAAATTGCAAATTCACCCAGAAAAAAAAACAACTTTCTGGTATTTTCAATAGGACTCTATTGCCAGGAAAGAGTTCCAGTAGAAAATTGCCAGTAAACTCTCTTCTACCTACTTTTCTGGGCCTACAAAACAACATGTTTATTTTCTCATCCACCTAAACCAGCTTTTTCAACCTATTTTCCCTCTCTGGCCTGTTGAGGAGGGGAAGTGAGAGAGCAGCTGGGTGAGCATGTGGCAATCAGCCAAGGTCGATCCGCCCCATATGGCCACCTAAGTGAAAGACTAAAGAAACAATGAGCTCTGTACTGAGAAGAGTGGTGTTATGATTCTAGCCGTAGGCTGACACTGAAATTTCTGATGGTCGTTATTACCAATGCACTAAAAACATCCGCCTCTCACTTCACATTGTACCACTCTATACGGCCCAACACGGCCCTGCTGTAAGTTGCCCAGTCACCCTGTGCCTCAGAACTCAGCATGTGGTACCTTCACTCAGCAGTGGGAAGATCAGGGAAAAAACCATTTTTTTCCTTTACTTGGAGCAGTAGCAGACCTCTTCTTCCCTAGCAAAGTATCAGAGAACAGGAGATCTACAATGTGGCTGAACCTAACGTGGGCATGTGGGTACAGGAGAGGGAGGGATACCAGCATAAGCCACTCCAATATCTAAAGCCCTTCTGGACCAGTTTTCAGCAGACACGAGTTCCTACTGGTCAATTGGCCAAAGCAGTTCGATTGTACTGCAACACTTAGAGCAATCATATTTTCATGTTACCGTTGGGAAGGTGTAAATAATGTTACCCACTTCTACTAGCAGACTCTTTGGTAACAGCACAATAGACCAACCAACCTGACATAGAGAAAACCCACTATCATTAAAAAAACCCCAGCTGTGCAAATATTCCAGCACCCAAAATGAAAAGGAGGGTTTGGCAGATGTTTCTATTTTCCACCTGATATCCAGCAGTATAAGATAGATTCAGGTTTGTTAACGGATTTTTTAATTTACCTTTTTAATACACGTAGATAATTTAATATATTCCAAGACACATCGTTAAAGCCTGCATCTTGGACTACTACAGAGCTAACAACTGATCGCTGTAGTTCTTGTTTCTTGTGAAAGGCTTTATTCCTTCCAGAAGTTTCTTAGCATACACGAGTGTTAACCTCCCTAACAGGTGACAGGATATTCTCAACTGAGATATCACGCGTGTTCCCTCTGAGACCCAGACAGCTTCACTTGCTGGCAGAGAGGTCACGTACAGTGGTCTGCTACTAGTAGAAGCCTGGCAATGCCACCAATGGCAGTTGGGATCCCTGCTCAGCTCTCAGGAGGTATAAGGACAACAACTGCAATTAATATTTACTAGAACCATCTTACTTGCTTTCCTGTTGGCTGGGTAAAATCTGATGAGTTTCTGATTCAGAATCGAAAAGAAACTGAGTACATTTCCTGCAAAATATATAAAATTTTCTTTCTGTGAACTGAAATAAAAGTCTATAACAGCAATAGGGACATTTAAAGTAACAAAGAATCATAGAATGCATTGGGTTGGAAGGGACCTCTAAAGGCCATCTAGTCCAACCCCCCTACTATAAGCAGGGACATCTCTAACCAGGTCAGGTTGCTCAGAGTCCCATCAAGCCTGGTCTTGAGCATCTCTAAGGATGGGGCCTCCACCACCTCTCTGGGCAACCTGTTCCAGTGTTCCACCACCCTCACAGCAAAGAACTTCTTCCTGATGCCTAATCTAAATCTACATCATATAAAATAAAATGTAAAAATGTAAAATGTAAAAACCTGGCTTACTGACTGTTGTTATGTAAAATAAAACATCTGAAATGGAGAAGACATTACCATCTTAATACCAAGAGAACCAAGTTTCATCACAGATGTCTGATGGCCATTAAGTAGGTACGGGGCCAAACACTTTTCCAAACTACAGATACCAGCAAAGAGTAGACAAGTACACTTACTAATAGAACAAGAACCAATCTTCTTAATCTGTTTTTATTCTTTCTCCTTATATTGCTTCTATTTTACATGGCTAAAGTCTCAGTAAAACAATATCCCTCTCCTGTACCAGGTGTCATTCTAGAAGAAATGGAAAGGATAAAGGCAAAGGGGAAAATAAAACTATTTTATCCGAATCCTAAACGAATGACAGCGTATCAGTTTCACTGGAGTCCAGATTGCCATTTATTATGCACCAACAATCAGGAATATTTTGCAAAATCCCAAATAAAATTCTCCTGGGCACATAATGATGAGTGACACTTAAGTATTTGGCATAGCAAATTTCTCAGTATTTCAGAGACATACAAGCTTGCTTTAAAGAGTCCACTTGGGTTCGAGAAACACTCTGCTGATGGGCAACAGACATCAGTGAAAAGTTATTTCCCTTCTCATCCCACTGTTTCTTGGTGAGTAAACTTGGTCATTATATAACCACGGGCTTCCACACGCTGGCTAACCACTTCTCCTACCCTGTAGTGCGGATAGACCTCTGAGGTTGCAATTTTCCATCTTTGGATTTTAAAGCATACTACATAGGTAGATAAATAAGGGCACAAACTGGAATACAGGAAGTTCCACCTCAACATCAGGAAAAACTTCCTTACTGTGAGGGTGATGGAGCCCCGGAACAGGCTGCCCAGAGAGGTTGTGGAGTCTCCTACTCTGGAGACTTTCAAAACCCACCTGGACATGTTCCTGTGTAACCTGCTCCAGGTGAACTTGCTTTGGCAGTGGGTTAGACTAGATGATCTCCAGAGGTTCCTTCCAAGCCCTACCATTCCGTGATTCTATGAAATATAGCACCATTTTATAAAGGAAGAAACCAAGCTGTACAAGATAAGACTGAGAATCAGAGGAATATGTGCACCTCTTCAAGCACCAAAAGCACATCCATAGATAGGCTACCATCACCTCACCATCAGTGGGTTAAAAGGGGCCAATACATACAGAAGAATTGCTTATTTCCTTATTCAATGCTGAGATCACACTTTCAAAAAGCATAATAATTCTAATCCATGTGAAATATTTAACATGACTTGAAAGACTGATTTGTAATAATTTATAACGTAGCTACGCTTGGTTTTTGGAATACCTACAATAGGCTTGTGAAGATTTAGCTGACTGTACGGGTTGCTAGAGAGCTAGCAAGGAGGCAGCCCAGCCTCGCTATATGGTAAACACGGCAGGGGTCACGGAAAAGACTGCCAAGCTGTTGAATTGGGAAGACGCTACTCTGGCTCCAATTCAAAATTACATACCTGCCTTCCCAGGACTGGGAACTGACAGACCAAAAGAACAGAAAACCATGGAGATGGTTTTCAAGGCCTCTTTGTTGACAACAGCCATAAGCTGAAGATACAGTCAGGGCTTGTACTTCCAGCAGAACAGAAAGCCTCAGAAATATTTACAGACAACCTTCAGTTCCAATATGTGGTTTAACACTGGCCCTCAAGGTTACTAAATCCAGTCCTCCAGCACCATAGGGAGCAAGGACATCTAATCACTTAAAAAAAAAATTCCTAGAGACTTCTTTTAAGTGGAATTACAGAATTTTGGAATTTTCCCCCCATTTCTCTCAGTTTTGGACTGTGGGGTTTTTTCAGTCTTTGTTTGTTGTTGGGTTTTTTAAGACACTCCCCCCCACACACTTCCCTCTTTCTACCATTTCATCTACCAACCATTTCAATTGTTTTGCGTAGTCTCATACTTCTGGTATCCCAGACACTCAATCCTATCTTTGACTGACAACAACGCCTGATCTTGCATCACTCTGAAGTATCCTTAGAGAAAGTACTACTTGTGATGCTAAGTTTGTTAATGAAAAATATTGACTAATACTAGATTCAAGTGCAACTGTTGAGGAATTCTAGTACATTCCCTCCGATCTCACAGTTCATATTTCAACTGTATTTGGTTTTAGTTCATTATCAAATTCATTACCATACCCTTATATTTTGTGTCCTGATTTCCCACTGAACTTGCAATTTTCCATCTAGCACTACAGCAAATATTTTCGTACAGGCCTAAAAATGCAATTTATTGAATTTTTTTCTAGAAAATCAGCTAGCAAAACATCCAGTTGGTCTTGAAGAACCTACCGCTGACAGCGTGGTGCACACTTTACCCAATTTTCTATTTATGCTCACATATTTATCCTTTAGAAACTGATTTTAAATTATTGCATGCTACTGAGGTCAAATAGGCCACTTCCCTTAGCTACTTTTCCTCCTATTTAAAATATTATTGACCAGTGTTCAAAAATGTTATTGAATACTCTGAATCCTACAATGGTAAGATTCCCAAAGAATGTTTCATCTATTCAAACTCTTTCGCGCCTTGTCCCTTGCTGTTTCTATACTTTTAAGATGAGATTTATCAAAATCAGGCATTAACCATAGACCACAGCCCCTGCCACAGGGTCCTGCAGTAACTGAGCCTGGCCAAGTGCAGAGCAGACTGCAGCCGAGGGGTGAAGTCAAGCTCCCCACAAAATCAGAAGCATGAAGCTCAGCCTGTGCAAAGGGGGGCCTTCGAAGACAACAGAGGAGTAGCAGTGCAGCAAGTCCATCACCCATGGCAGTAGGGATTTCAGAGTTGTGATCATTATACAGCCCATCATAGTTTAATAATTTATTAGCTTATTAAATTTTGATCTTTGAAATATATTTATTATTAATTAAGCAGCACTTATGTAAGACGTTTTAGCACAATTTTCTCAGTATTCTTTTGTGGAAAAGAGACTATTCAACAATCAATAACTCTTCTTCAGAGGAATATAATATATAATTCAGTTACTTCTACTCTTTTACAAACAGTACAGTACAAAATTCTTACAGTTGAATTAATTGCAAAGATAAAACATCTGCTTTTCTATACTACACCAACTGCAGTATGGGCAGAGATTATATTTTTACTGTCTTTAAATATTACTCACATTTTCATTTTTCTTTTTAATTTCATAAAACACTTTAAAAAGTATAGCTGGATACATAATAGCTCAAGAGAAGAAAAACTAATCGTGTCATAAATTATTACCATACTCACTTATGTACACTTACTCCTCTGGTTTAGACCCAGTTTGGGGCAGAAAGAGAACTGGAAAGGTGTGTGGAAATTTAGCACACCAGGCCACTGATATCCTTTTCCAGAAAAGCACATTCTGTCCCAAATATACTAGGTTTTAGTCTAAAATAACACAAAAAGTGAAATGAATTGCTATGATTTTTTTAACAGTCAGGTTAGATTTTAAATCTTTTAAACCCAGGACTCCTTAAAGTTGGAGTTAGGATTTAATTGCTGCACATCTGAAATGCCAAGTTGTCTACACTTCTTAAAGGTGACATGTGAGTTCCTAAAGTCAGGATAAATCTATACATTGACAAATAATAAATTGTATTGTGCACTCAGGCACTCACTGGGGTAAAATATGAATAATATGAAAGTCATTTGGATTTTAGCTTAAAAACCAAGCAGAATACAGCAGCCACTTCACATGACATTAGTGTGCTTTGCCAACAGATCGGCACAGATGCTGCAGCCAAAGTTGAGAACAGCTCTTTGCTCTCAGATGCTTCCAAGAAGCAGTGAAAGTCAAAAAACTTGAACTCCTTAATTGCTAGCTAAGCCTTTAAAAGATGAACACATTCATGAGCTTCCTTTAAAACAAAAACGGCAAATGAATTTAGGCTCCTTATATTCACAGAGTAGAAACTGCTGTATTTGATCTGATCAGAAAATAATCTTACTATATACACAAACATAGTCACTCTGTCTCTTTTGAGTGAGTAGGAGCTGAAGAAAGGATGATTCACCCCACAAATCAATGTAGTCACAGATTTTCAAATCCCAAGAATTTCAGTAAATTTGGAAAGAAAAAGGGCTTTGCATGGGTTTTCTGTAGAGGTTATTTCATCTATTAGTATCCCTTTGAGAAGCAGCAAATTCTCAGAACATCAGAAATAACTTCGAATGACATGGAGCATATGAAGGACTTTTTGTCACCAACACCTGCCAGTTTTAGTAGCTTTTCAGGGAACAAACTAAGCACTTACAAAAACAGAAGCTGTGACTATCATACTTCTAATTTGATATATACAGGAAAAGAATATTGTTCCAAAAGCAACTGAAATCCATACGTCAGAAGCAGCATTTTTATAGGCTTATATTACCAGATAAAGGCCAGAAATCTGCCAAGAATTCTTTAAAAGAAAAGTTATAAAATAGAGACTAGCAAGTAGATATATTATTTAAATTGCAAGTAAGAATTATTTAGATTTATAAGTTAACAACACTAGCGTGTTGAAAAATCATCTATGCACAAGATAGTGAAACTTCTTAATTTTTAGTATACTAAAAATGAATTAAAATTGCCTGGTTACAACAGCTATAAGCCCTAGAAGAGATACCCCTTAAATGTTTATGACTGCACTGTTCTTACACTCCTTGAACATCAGTAACTTTCCTGGAAAAAAAAAGAAAAGAATCTATATAGCTACTTAGATTCTCCATTTCTAGTTAAAATTAATAAAGTTGTCATCAAAATAGCAGGTTGTCTCTCTGGTTATGACGTGCTATATTGCCACACAAGTTCAGCACAGAGAATACTCTTACAGGAGGTAATAAGCTCATGACAAAGTTTATATAAAATTTTGAATGTGTTTAAGCATTAATACAATTTAATATATTTTAAACTTCAAATGCTGTATCAAGAATATCCAAAATTGGAATCACAGACAAGCTACCAATAACTTTTTTTCCTCATCTCTGCCATAATAAATGTGATTTTGATTTGTAAACCATGAATAGGGAAGGAAATTCTATTTTATCCATAAATCTTAACAGTTGGGTTAATTGTTCTTCATTAAAACTTAGCTGGTGCAAAAATATTGTCACTGTTGAACAAAACCACACCAAAAGCGAGGACAAAACATCCAACTATTTCACAAATTTAGAGGTGATCATATTCTTCGATCTGATTGCAAAGTCCTACAAAACACATGCACTGAAGTGTTTCTATTAAACCTAACAGTTGTAAGAACACTCTCAATCCTTTCAAATACCCCCTCAACCTTTGGGACACACGCTTGGCACACCAGGCAAGAATTAGACACTGAAGATAATAATTCTTAGCTCATCTTTTCTGCATACAGCTTACTCACTGTGGTGGTCTATACAAACAAAGTCTGCAGAGGTAGCAGAGAAACTGTTCCTCCCTGTTCTCTGCACTCCCTCATCAGCTGGCAGAGAAGAGTCAGAAGACCCGATTTCCACGTGCTTCTTCTGTAAAGCTGCTGCAGAGTGAATGGAAACAACCCATCTCCAAACAGGCAGATGAAATATAATAATGTAAATTTTTATTAATTATAGGGCATTAAACTAGTATTTCTTCTAGCTCTGGAAGGACTTAAGTTGTAACTTGAAATCAAGAGTTTAGGTAGTTTTAATCTGAGCAAAACTAAACAGTTAAACGTTGATTAAAAATGTAACTGAAAAATGAAATAAATCTTTTGGATTACTGTTTTAGACATAGCCCTTAACAGTCATCCACAGAACTACGGCTTTGAAAAAAAATTCTGTAAGCAATTTATTACCTCTGTGTGGACAAGGATGACGCCATGTCTTCTAACAGACCACTGGCAGATTTAAGCATGTGACGTTTTGCTAATCCTTTCAACTCAACCACGGCTAAAACATCACTGATTTTGACATCAAGTTTAATCTCACAAAGTAGCCTTTTAGCAACTTTGTTAGCAGCATCCTGGACTCAAAAATAAAACAGTCAACTGGAGAGAACCTCCCAGACAGCTGAATAGAAACTGTATTTACCAGGATCAAGCTGAACATGTTCATCTGTCTGGCAAAGCATCTTAGGCAATACATCAGCCGAGAACATCAGTAGGACTGGAGACCAGTTCTGGCTATCAGACACTTCAACTGAAAACAAGGCTGTGTCTCAACTTGGAGCATTTCTCCCTAAAGCCTCCTGCAAGTCTGGCTTCAATATCTTGGTTTCCATAGGAATAGACAGAACTATCAACTGGCATACAGTCAAAGAATACAATAGAGAAGACAACTGACCAGTGCTATAAAAGCCAAGGTAAAACTGTTTCCCAGCTTAAGTTGAAGGAAAATAGGCATTTGTATCTTGCAGTCTTTGACCTCATTTCTCCATGGTTTGACACGCTGTTCCTGTGTAGCACTCTCGGCTCTTCAGCTCCAAGTTTTATGGTCTACCTATAGAAATTAGTGGCTTTCACGTAAAAAGCACTTCACGGATGAAAATGCAATTAGCATTCTCATTTCCAGTTGATCTCTTCCACTGTTATTGAACTTGTTTTCCTGTCTTGTTCTTTTGAAGTCATTCAGGCAGAAGTACCCACAACATGCAATCTCTGGGGATTTACGAGAAAACCCGAGACCCATCAGCCGTATTTACAGGATCACTGCCCACTTCTTCATAAAGAAGCAAAGATTAAGTTTTCAAAAAATGTTGTCTTTCAAAAAACATTGTGATTTGAAAGATGTGGCAGCAAGTACTGACCCCCACCTCCCCAAAATGACAAGTACTCAAAAATACATGCTACATTCATTTTCATCTTAACGGTTTTACATTGAAGAGACTTAAACTAACAGTAGTGTTAAAAAACGAAGAAAATATATCCCTGAAATGTATGTCTTTCTCTTTAAAAATGGTGTTTTCATATACTCACATTCTTCTCAAATCCTACTGAAGTTTTGATTTATGTCCATATTTATAATGTTCTTTCCCTTTTTAGTAATTATCTATATAGCTTACATAACTGGTATTTTGCAGATGTCCAAGTTTCTTATTGCTTAGTTATACATACATTACCTAATGCCGCCTAAACTTCCCACCTCTATTCTAGAAACATGAGACAGGATGGTTGCTCAAAAGCATTCTAGCAAGACAAAAAAAAATCCTCTGTAATCAGCTTACACACAGAAATTTTTTAATTGTATAAGTTCATACAGGACGAACCTACATTTAGACAGACTTCCTATGATTTCTCCATTCTTGATACTTTTCTATGCTATGTCCAGACTTCTATTTAAAATCTAATCAAAATTACTGTTATAAAGAACAGTATTACTCATGACAGAATTCTACCTGAAAAGCAAGCCCGAATGACAGCCATCCGTCCAGTCCAGGTCCTCACTTTTTATCCTAACTTTGTGCAGTACTTTCTCATTCTGGAAGCAACCCGATTGTCCCTGCTGCTCAGCATCGCTCTGAGCAGTGCTGTGGTACTATTGCCTTGCAGTTCTTAATTGCATTCCTCTAAGGGCTTCTCTGTGATGTCCTTACAGACTGCTGGAAGCAACAATGCATGCAAAATGAAAACTTTACATATATACTAATTTTTGAGCATATCTTCCCAGATTTTTTTGGTACGATTTTAGCTGCTGATTTATCTATATATATATAGTTCAAACTTCTTAAGCCTTATAACAAACCGCTGTGTGAAATAATTACAAGCTACATACCAAATTCTATTTTATGAGAAAAGTTCTCCAGCCACAGTGATGTTTCCAGAACTATTACAGAAGTGGACAGACAACCCATAATGAAAATAACCTGCAATAAAGGTAGTTTACTTTAAATAATTATTGAGACACTTGAGGCTGCTGTTATACACTGCAATATTTTATAGCTTCTATAGCCACTATGGTGAGATTTTAAATGAAGTCAGAATCTACCTACAGTACTGGTAGAATAAATCAAAGCCTTAGTAAGCTACTCAGCCTATACCCTGGCAGTACTAATAGTACTAGATTAATTTCTCTTTGCTCAGACTATAGGCAACTAAAATAACGATTCGAGCTTGGTGTTTTCTTGAAGTCTTCCCAAATCTATACCATACTAACAGAAGATTGAAAATACATGTCCTATGTGTATATTGTGTATATATATTTATGATCAAATATTCCCATCAGAATGCTGAACATATACAGATGATATTCATAACTTAAATCACTTAATATTTCAGTAGAAATCATTCCTCATTAATAAAAATTAATAACATTCTTCATTCATTCTTCATTAATAAAAAAACGTGTAACAAAAGAAGGTTTCAAATTGCTAATTTTATTTCAAAATGCTAATTTTAATAGGTAATTTAAATTCATTTTGTATTTTACGAAATGCTGACATTAGCTGTTGCTTTCCAGGAAACAACAGAATTTGCTTATGTAGTTTATAGATATCCATTTTAACTTGCGTGTGATTCACCTAATTCTCTTTAATCAAGAATTTAACTAACTGTTTACAGACAAAGAGAGACAAATGAAAGATTAGTGCTCCTGGAGCTTGTGGCTGACCCTAAGATCTGAATTTATTTTTCGGATACCTTCTATGGCAATAGCCTTGCATGCTGAAGACATCCTATCTAGTATACTATTGATTCAAATGACAAGCCTGAGCATCAGATTAAGGATGTGTCAGACACCTGATAGAAGATTCCCGGAGAATTCAGCAGAAAGCTGTCCTGTTTCAAAATGATCTATTGCTGGTACTACATTTATTGAAGCGTATGTGGAAACAGTTAACACAGAACTAATTCATTTAAAATTAGAATACATTTATAATTAGTGGAAACAAATGCCTTTTGCTTTTTACTACAGAATACCCAGAAAAAGTCACCTCATTCAAACAGACATCAGCAAACAGCTCACAAAACTGAACTAAACCAAACTGCTGAGCTAATACCAGTCATAGACCTGCTTTGTCAGTGCTAGATCTGGACACAAACAAGTAAGAGGTTTCTCAGTCCCAACCACAGTATTTCTGCTTGTAACCATTAAAGATCAGTCACGAGGTCAGCTGCAGAGCGGCAATTAATGCAAGAATGATGTTTTAGAAAGGACACTCAAATAGGGAGATGTCTTTGCCCGTAAAGATATTTTTTAAGGTATAGACTTAGCAGCAGACATCAGTGTCTTGGGAGAAGAGCTGGGCAAGTCTCTCATGCACTGAGGGATGCCACGATGCTAAACACGCTAAAGGAACAGCAGTAAGTGAAACAGAATGAAATCTATTCAGATCTGAATCATAACAGTCCAAGTACAATAAGTACCATGCTTAAAATAATCCCATTTTTAAGATGCAACCATTATTTTCAAATTCAAATGCTAGAGAAATTTTCACCTACCCTTTGAATAAAGCAGAACGAGAGAGAGGGGACATTGATAACAGTGTGCACAAGAGAGGTAGCAGGTGAAAACCAGGATCATTAAGTCAACTTCAAACAGCCAAACATCAAGCAACATGGAATAGGGTTCTGTAGAAAAAGCACTGCTCAGCACAAAGGACTTGCCTTTGCTGGGCAATTTTCTGCCTCACTGTTCTGAAGCGTGTCTGTATACTGTTCAGTTCTAGTCAGTCATCCCAACAAAATCTCGGAGTTGAAGTTATGCATCAGTATTGGGGTTTTTTTTAGCCTTAAGTTCTCATTTAATATGTGTTTGTTAGGACAGGATCATTTTACCTTCTCATTCTTGGTAGCTGATATTATTCACAAATTAATAAAAATTATTTCATCCAACAGCAGCCTGAAAAAAAATATTGCTATGGAAGACGACTTAGAAAAGATCAGAAAAAGTAACAATGGGCAAGTCATCAGCCTACAAGCCCTTCCAAATTTTCCTCACAAAAGTACGACCATGAATTTGATAGATGAAAATAAAGTAATTCAACCAGCTGGCTGTACAGATATTTAAGATACCATTCCATATGCTATGTAGAATTAGTTCCTTTTCACTGAGAAACACAACACAAGCAGAATTTCTCTATGTTCTGCCACCACGGCTTGCACTTGATTTATATCTACAAAATCCTTTAGGAAAATCACTGCAGTTGGAGCCATTTCTTCTCATATTATTTTTAACAAAATTCCAAATGCTTGCGGATCAAGACTGCTCAACAGAGGCACTAGTATTATAATACGTGTTTTGGGCCTGATAATATCCTCTTGGGCAGTTTGGATCATGAAAGCTTATTTCAAGCATAGAAAACATGGTAGAAGAAGATACAAAGCCAAATGGAAGAAAGGAGGAGAGTCAGCAGAGCAAGAAGCAAGGAAGAGATGAAAAGAAGTGGAATTACATTGTGCTTGAAAATAAGAAAGAATAGTTTGTACACTGAATATAGGTCAGTTAGGTAAATGAAAATAGCTGTGACACTGCTGGAGGAAAAGAGAAGGAAAGCGTCTCCAATAGTGATGTTGTAGGTAGACTAAGAAGGGGAGAGAATGGGGAAACCACAGATCATTGCCATGGCAAGGAAACTGTCTGGAAAAAAACTAGGGCAAGGATTTTGGTAGCAAGTGTTAGGTAAAGCTCTAGAAACTAAGATACTGAATTATGACACACTTCTTATCACAATGAATAAAAATAAAGCAGGAAATTGACAAGAAAAATCATTTTTCAGAAGAATGGATACATTGTCAATAAGCTTAAAACATAATTTCAAAATCTTCTAGCAATAAATGGGCCCAGGCTTATTTTATTACCAACAAAAAGCCGATTTTATGACAGTGCTTCTATAGCGCGAACTACAACAGTGTAGAAACAGCAGGTCAGCTTCATGGATGTTACGGGTACTGAAGCCAACCTGGCCACAGCAGCAGAATACTGCTCTTGTAGCTCAGCAATCTCAGGTATCTGCAGCACACTTAAAGCCACAAGAGCAGGCCATGATCTCAGCTGATGATCAGGGGACTGAAAGACCTGCTGTATAAAGAAAGGCTGACAAAAATGGGATTGTTTAGCCTTGAGAAAATAAGGCTTAGGGGAGACCTTCTCACCATGTACCAGTACATAAAGGTGGCTATAAAGACAAAGGAGACTCCCTTTTTACAAGGAGGCACATGGAAAAAACAAGGGGGAATGGCTGCAAGTTGCTCTTGGAGAGACTCTGATTGGAGTCCAGGAGAAAATTCTTTACAATGAGAACAATTAAACATTGGAATAGTCTCCCAAGGGAAGTAGTGGATTCCCTTACATAGACAGTTTTAAGACTCAGCTTGACAGGGTGCTGAGCCATCTCATTTAAACTGTATTTTTCTATTTTGAAAGGTTGGACTAGATGATCCTTGAGGTCCCTTCCAACCTGGCATTCTATGATTCTCAGTTCTTCATCTATCCTTCCTATAGCTCACACCAGAAGGTTAAGTGTGATTAAATCACATTACACAGACTCAAAAACCAGTGTCAAGTTCATAAAGTCAGAGCTGCGGAAGCAATGAAACAAAACAAAGAGAGAAAAATGAGGCAGAAGAACTGGGTTATGATAAAAGTTTGAAGGTTAGTCCTGATAAGGTCTAGACTAGAAATGACAGAGGTGCAATACCTGTCAGAAAACTAACTGCAAAAGCAAAAATGATTCAAAACCCATGAAATCAGTCTCTCACACAAAGATGGGTCTTTGAGAGCATAGCAGTCAATCTCAAAGGGAAAACAGCCATGGTTCTGACACTTTAGCCATTGGAACACGGTAACAGACAACCTGTTCAATATTTCTGCTTCTGAAATACACCATTGTACTAACCTACAAAGATAAACCTGAGATTCAGGATGAGTTTGATGGTATTTACAGCAGACCACCAGGAAATACAATGTCATGAGTCCAAATGGCCATCAATAATTGGTGCAGAAGAGAGAGAAGCAGTGAGTGAAACAATCCAAACTGAAACACCAGTAGTAAAACCACAAGTTCAGAATAAATACAAAAGATCAAACTCAGGAAAAAAGATCTATGAGATTTTAAAAAATCAACAAGTCTAAAAAAAAAGAAGAAAAATATAAAATTGTCTTTTGTTTAATGAGCCAATATAAAATTAAGGGCTTTTTCCCCCTCTCTCTAAGAACTTGGCTATTTCAAGGTCATCAGCAGTTAAGGATGGTAGCTCCTTGTAAGAAGTGGCCAGTTATATTGGCAACTTTGGCCTAGTACTACAGATCTCAGGGAAGATGTGTTACTTGGAGAAAGGAAATACTGATATGGTCCCATTTTAGACTTGCTTTGAAAGAGTGACAAAATAAGATGACAAAAAAGAAACCACTATTTTAGTAATTTCATAAGCAAACAAATCCTCCTTTAAAATCTAGTCCCATTATTTCTTCCAGGAATGTAAATATTAGTACTGTAAACCTCCTGAGACATTAATCTGTAAAAATTATTTGTTCTACTAGCATAACGGCTCTTTCATCGGATTTATCTTCTTCAGAACAACACAAATCTTCCTCCAAGAAACAGGCAGAGAGCAAGGGATCAAAAGCAACGGTAAGAAAATACAGACAAAATCCAGCTGACAATTTTACAGTCCAGTGCAGGACGGGATCACAGTAGTTACTCTACTTACAGTAACATTGAAACAACTGCTTATATCTCATAAAACATATTGGTAGTATTGGACTGCCAAATCCTCACAACAAAATATTAAATTAAAATAATGGTTTTTTAAAGCTTCTGCTAAGTGATTCCTTCCACTGGCAGATATTTTCCTATCCTATATCATAATCCTTTGCACTTATATTTGCCATCTGAGTAGTTAACTGGCTTTTCCTCAAAACACAGAACCACTTTGATTTGGTATCATGCTGCCAAATCCATTTCACGCAAATTCTGTCTGTCTGTGTGTGCAGGTGTGTGTGTGAGAGAGACAGCGAGAGCACACACCACACACCCTCATTAACTGCAGTGATATATAATTAAACAAGAAGGGGTTAAAGCGTACGTTAGCCTATTCTACTTTTCTATCTATTACTTTTTAAAAAGCTTTCATATGTCTTCTTCCTTGTTTCTGAAAGCTAACCATCCCTTCTTCCTTTCAGGAAGGCTGACATTTGACAGCTTAACATAGCTGACAGGGTTACCCAACAGCACACCCTCCCTATTCTCAATCCAATTAGACCTCTAATCCTCCAGATGAAAGGCCCAACTACTCACGTTCCTCATGACAACGACAGCTATTGATTATTTGTCACTACAGCTAACACCTTCTCTGTCGAGGCCACTCTGACAGAAGCAAACCTACCAAATTAGACAGCACTTTATCTGCCCTGGAGGCCAAATGGCACAACAAGTAAAGGCTAATAAATGGTATAAAAATGAACAAATCATAACATTATGACAGGTTGATCGTTGCCAGCAGCTTCACAGCTCAAGCTTGATGCTCTGTTAGACCTGTTCCTTCTCTTTTCTCTTCCACTCCTGCTCCAACTTTGACTGAATTAAAGGCCAGAACAATTAAGGCATTTGACCAGCAAAGATAAGCTAGGATAGAAGTATCATCAAGGGACACAAATGTCAATAGCAGACTACCGTTTGTCAATAATAACATTCCAGAGATGCAAATGCTCATGACTCTGCTCTCCACTAGGCTGTACTGACTCCCTTTGTACAGAGCTCTTCTCAAACCCAGGCAGAAACTCCGGGAAAATTAACCCCAGGAAACCAAGCTTGAGCTGGGAACTGTGCTTATCAGGCAAGGATTTGCATCATTACAAAAGGAATCCCAACACCGAGCTACATGACAGCTGTTACGGTTGTTATTCCATTTAATATTTAAGAATTTTTCCTTTCTTTTTAGTGGAGTGATATAAACCAGCACTACACCATTTGCATTTATCATTACAAATTTCCCTCAATTGTTTCTCAAGAAAAAAAAAAAAAAAGCCTGTTTCTCGGACAATAGGCAGCGTCTAGTAGCACAGGACCTCACAAGTCACATCACTCTAAGGCAAACTGAAAAGCAGCAACCACATTTATCATTTTTACAGTGGTGCTATCCAAAAACATTAACGGCGAGATCAGAGGCACAGTCCCTGAACTGAGGCTGTTTAATGCAACAAATGACAGGAAGAGAACGCTGAAAAAACCCAACAAAATAAACCAGCACGACCACAGGAACATCGTTAAGATGATGCAATCACAAGAATAATGTGAGTAAAAATACACAAGCACCTGTAACAGTTAAAAAGCAATTAGCCCTGCCACAATGAATTAGGGGATTTCTCAACTATGCCAAAAAGAATGTTTTTTCCAGCAAGGGATGCCTGTGCTTCTGAAATTACTTACTAACAATAAAATAATATTAAATCAAATTACATTAAAACTTCAATAAAATAAAGGCGTCTTTAGTTAAAGAAGACATAAGAGATGAATATCTGCTATTCTTCTTAGGAAAAATCTACAGTTTAATTGCAGAAAATGTTCCTTTGTAACACCTAGGTTGTACGGATATAGCAAGCTACATGCAAGTGCAGCATAATACTGTTGAAAAAAAATCTAAACACTGTAAAAATATTTATTCAGTAAAAAAAAATAAATAAAATTGCATAGTATTGTTCCTGTTTTAACTACTTAGGTTTACAAAATACTCTTGGTGATGGACACCTATTTATTAATCATTTCAATCAGACACAGATGATTAAACTCTTTAAAAGATTAGCATTTCAGGAGGGTATTATCACCAAATATATATATTTAAATGAATAATTTGGCAAATAGATCCCTTAAGATTACTATTGCCCAAAGAAAAATTGAACCTACAGGACATTTAGGTAAGTTGGGTCTCACAAAACTCAAGCAAACTGGTAAAAAAACTGAAAAGTTGAAATTGTATATTTTTCCAGGTATAAATGTAAATTATGACTACACTGCTATAAAATGTACTCCAGATATAACAAATCACTGCAAAGAGAAGACAAATACTTTAGTTTTCAAATAATGTAGTGTACTATTTAGTAGATTTTCATTTATAGTGATAAAACCCTGTTTTTAATGCCTTTCCAAACGAAGCGCATTCAGCATCCCAAGCCCCGAGTTCTCACACCCTCCCCATCGAGGAGAGTGGAGGAAACTCATTCCCAACTCTTGTTTACACATTTATGCCTGCGCTGGTGACGGTGAGTCCACAGTGTTCTCAGGAGCTCTTCAGGTTTTCCGGCATCAAAAATTCCCTAACTGTTTATATTCTAAACCTCCTATTTATCCTAGGTTATATTCCCTGCTACGGTCTGGTCTTACTTAGCAGATTCTCGTTCCTTTTAACGCAGAAGAAAGAAATACATATTCTCCCAATCTGGTTTTACCTAGCTCATTAAAAATATCCTCCCTTGGGCTTTTTTTCCCCTTTTAGAATTTTAAGTGCTTCTCTTTTAAATCTTCAACTATGATGGCTAAAAATCCAGTGTTATACTAGAGGATGAGCTAGTGCCAAGTAGTGAAGAAAAAAATACTATTCATAATGTCTAATCATATCAGTAACATCTGTAAATGTTCTTTGTATAAGTATTAGACTTACTAATCTGATGAGTTGTTTCCCCCATTATTATTCCTAGGTTTTATTCTGCAAGACTTATTTATAATATTTGGTTTATGATCACTATTCTTGATTGGTGTGAATCTTTTCCACTATTACAGGTCACAATCTGATATCACGTACTAACTATGTTTTCCAAGCTGTGTTCCAGGAGATGTGTCTCCCTGAGGATCATATCTGAACATCCTTTACACATAGCAGGAGTTAATCCATTCATCTTCACAAAAACCTTAGATGTATTTATTCTTTGTTCTACTTTTAAATTAAGCTTGTAACCCTTGCAATTAAAACTCAATCCTTCAAAATATGGATGCAACAATGACAGCTGCCAGTCATCAACCGCCACAGGCAATGAGAGATCTCCACTTCGCTTACAGGGAAAAGAGAAGGTGCTACACTTGCTCCATCCCCATCCACACAGATACATTCTACTATGTAGTATTTGTCTGAACATGCCACAAGTGCTCCTGCTGCAAACCCTCTCTTTAAACCTCCCCCATCCACCTTCACCTTCTGCTTCTCCTGTTCTAGGGGAATAGTAGAAGGGGACATTGGGACAAGTAGTAGGGATATGGTTTAGCGGCAGACTTGGTAGAGCAGAGTTATGGTTGGACCGGATGATCTTACACGTCTTTTCCAACCTAAATGACTCTATGAGTCTAAATGGGGAAAAATAGTATTTTGCCATTATGAGTGGAAGTAGATAGAAGCATTCTGTCTACAGCAGGCTACAGAGCAAACCCATCAGATATTTACAGTATAATACATTTTAGTGCCCCAGCCAGCTTTCTTTGTTCTCTTTGACAATCCAGTCCTGCCCAAAGACAATAGCAGACACGATGTTTTGTGTTTAGCTATGCTGGAATTCCTGTGATGCTCAAAATGACTGCTAGAAAGCATTCAGGGAGGTGGCCAAACATTGCAATCACTATTTTCAAGCCTGTTTTATTAGAGAGTTTAGTAACCAACAGGCTTCTAAACTAATTTAAAAGCCAATTTTAAGTGTGCCATAACCTATAGACATTCATACCGTATTTATCAGTGCAGTCTATATAGAGACAGAGTCCGATCTTTAGCTGCTGCAAAATACTGATCTTGAACTTTTAGTCAAAAGAACTACTTTGGCATGTAAATTCTTGCATAACTTTGTCTTAAAATGTGATTTCATACTAACAAAATCAGATTCAGATGCCTTAGTACCTGCTGTGCAACTGAAACTTGACTTACAGAACACTATTTCACCAGTTTGATCTTCTGCAGACAAAAGAACTGGCTGGATTTTAACCCCCAGTTTGACAGTAGAGACAGATGATTAGTGGGTACCAAATGACTATGGTGACTTATCACTTAACGAGCAACCAACAACATACATGTTCTTGCTTTGTTACGAGGCATGGCAAAGTGTATAAGCAGAAAACCTATTGCCTGAAAAGATGAGAATCGCATACTGGGCTTGCAAAGCAGTGCTGAAATCAAGCACTCCGTACCAACAAAGCTGTTGTCAAGCTTTCTGCAGCAATGACGCTGCCTTATAACACAGCATAACCAACTTGGAAAGCACTCCCTCTCCTCCACATCTGGGATGCACTAATGAAGCTAGACACAGACTTTCTGAAGTTGAAGAACATACAAGACAGTGTTCTGACCATTCTCACAATACTAGTGTGGCTTGATTTCCCAGAACCTTTTCAGACCAATCATTTCTTTCTCCAGCTACATGGAAAAGAGCTTACCTAACACTGTTGTCCACAAGATGCTTCTATCTTTCAGTATCTTTTGCGTATGATCATGTTTCAAGCCACTCCACACATTTTAGTGGAGAAACAGTGAAATTTAAGATGCTCTGGAGCTACATCAGAATGCTGAGTTTTGTAAGAGTAGACCAATACTTTGATTTCAAGATCATCTTCTCATACTCTAATATTGATCACTAAATTGAGAGAGGTTAATGCAGAAGCAAACGGAATTATTAATGAAATCTGAAGAACAGTGTCGCGGTCGGGCGCGCAGAGGTCTGAAGCAGAATTAGAGGGACATACATAAGATCCTGAAAGAAAACCATAGCTGCTATTATCCCCCCCCCCCCCTCGCCTCTTCTGAAACCGGACCCTTGTCCTCCCTCAAGTAAAATGGAACACTGCTAAATTCTTTGGAATATTTTTCATCTTATCGGAGTTCACTTAGAAGTTCCAGCCCTGCAAAGTCTCTGGCTCTTCCTCAGCAGTGACAGCACAACTTTCTGAGGAACTATACTGTAAATGAGATCTTTGTAACCATATGAGTTTTTTCTTCCGAAACGTTTCCTATAGTTATTTTTAACCATTTCAATAGCTCTTACAGTACAGACCAACAGTGAAAAGCATATGGGAGCACAAGGACTTGTGCTAAACAGGCAGAAAATTAGTTGCTATTTTATAGAGCTCGTTTTCTGTTGACTCACTGAACAGTGAGCCATTCTGCAGCTGTGAAAAGGGGTCAGGGGGAGGCCATGGGCAGGACCAGCCCTGTGGTAGCTAGATCAGATTATCTGTAATACAACACATACAAATCACATACAAGGAACTGTGCCTTCTGCTCTGGAGCATCTTCAGGCTGCATTCACTAGAGAGAACACTTTATTTGGGAAAGTAAGGAAAATATCTGTAGCATGGTTATTGCCTGTGTCTGAGCTAATTACATGGGAAACTATAGACCTGCACGTAAAAAAAAAAATCGCCTCTTCTGGCTGGCAGGCCAACATCCCTGTTCCACACCTTGGTTTGCTCAGCTCGTCCACATTTAGTCAAATTGTACGTTCATATGAAAGTATGACTTAATGAATGTCAAACTCATTCACACTTCAGGAACCCATACGCACAGAATTTATAAAAAGAACACAAACTGACCACCATCGTCTCTAAAAGGCACCATGATTATTTATGATACAGATTGGGAAAGAAAGTTAGAAGCACGTGTGTTCTTTTATGCAGTTTAAATAATGCCTAATGAATGACTTGAGAGACCACAGCTCCAGGAAACACACTTTGAAAAATGTACTGAGGGAAAAATGTATAAGGTTGCTCCCGGAAAAGTTTTATTCAGGAGCTTTTAATAAAAACATCTTTTACTCGGACAAGAAAGGGGAAATAATATTCAGGGTTTGGGGCTCTTGGACTACTCTGTACTCATTAGGTAAGACTTGAGAATGAGCTTTCATAAAATAAGTGAACTAAAGAGTACCTTCCGTTTCTAACTTTCTGCTACATCTTAGGCTGGCCACAGGCTGCCTTTTCTTACTTCCTTCTTTACCTGTATGGTTACTAGTGAGTATACAGGAATAACCACATTTTTATAGTTTAAGGAAAATGACAATTAAAGATCATTAGAATACACCCTCCTACTTCACACAGAATTCCTAACTGCAGTCTGGATGTATTGTAATTTATCAATAATTGCATCAGCAAAGAATTAATCTAAGCTACAGAATAGTTAATGCTTCCAGATAATGAAAATCATGTTTTCCCACTGGGGTGGTATTAATCTTCCTGAAGCCAAAATTAATATCCTCCTGACAGTTAAGCATCCTGACAGATTATTTTAAGTGCATATTATTAGCATCCAACAACGTAACAACCGAATTTTTATTCTTATCCCCGTTAACACAAAAGGCTGTGCTTGGGGTATTCATAGAGATTGTTACTTCTCCAGAGTACACGGTTTGCTAATAAGTGAGCATCCTCTGTGAGAAATTCTGAAACAAGCAGGCTTATTTTTCTTATATTAAGCTGGAATTACTTAATGAAAAATAAAGAAAAAATTATATACAGGTAATTTGGTTATGTAGAAACATTCCTCATCAGAAGTATCACATGTGGGTGTTTTAAGCAAGTTGTGAGACTAGAAGCAAATTGTTACCAGAATGGTTACAAATGAAAATGAACGTCTGTAGTTAAACTGCAATCCCCATACACATAGTTGTCTCCACAGCATGTTTATTTCACAATAATCTAAATTCTACCAGCTTAAACGAGCTGTATCCACATAGTAATAAAATTTCTCAGTGTGAAATCACTGGCAATTATGCTAATGATTTTACTTCTGTTGCAATCAGTCACTGCTTCAGCTCCCTGTAAATTAATTACATCGTGTTCATGAAGTCACAACTGCCCTCTGAAACATCTATGGCAATATTCACAGGTGCACTCCTGCAATAATTTGTATCATTTTCTGGTCGCTTTGGGGGTTTGGGCTCTTTTTTGATTGGTGGGGTTTTTTTTTTTAAGTTTTCTGAAGTTAATGACTTAACCTCTCCTTTCTTTTCTTTAGGAGCACACACCCTTTCAAAAATTGCTTAGGAGACCATTTAATGAGAAAGCCCAAACCATTCTACCTTTATAGTGGAACAGAAGAAAACCTAAGAAAAACCAAGTAACTTCATTTATGTGACCTTCTGCCTACAAAGACTGAAACATCACCATCATAAGGCTGATGAAGAAGTGACAGTACTAGAAAAGATCATGTCACTGAAGATTCAAAAGAGATTACTTGCTAAAAAATGTGTGCCTTGGGTGAGATTCGTCACAATTTAGACATCGACAATATCAAAACCTACATGCACCAGGTGCCTAGAAGGATGACTGAGCTAGTCAGTGTGCCCTACAGTACTCATGTATGCTTTAGGGTGAATGAACTGCACTTTAAATTGCATTAACTTTCAAAGTGATCTAGATGACTAGCTCAGATGCAGAAGTCTGCAATGTAAATTTCTACAGTCACATGAGATGATTCTCACCCCACCGTCTCCCATCGCATTGTAGTATATTGTGAACATTTTCCATCAAGAGAAAAGATATGTCACGTTTAAGCAGAGAGTTTAACTTTCTAGCTCCTTATTCGTGCTAAGAATCATTTTCAGACCAACAGATGTGTAAAGCTTAAAAGCTACAATACAAAGGATGTCTATCAAATGGAAGACTTCCCATTAAGAACATAACCATTATTATTAGCAACCACTCAAAGGTTATCATATCAATGTATAACTACAGCTGTTTTCAAAAAGCATCACTATTTCAAGCAGTATGAATAGCTGAAATTTCTGACCCTACCTTATTAACTTCAGGAACTTTCTGCAAAGAAATGTGTGAGAACACTCATGCTTAATCTGCTATTTAAGAAAGATTAATAGATTCATAGAATGCCAGGTTGGAAGGGACCTCAAGGATCATCTAGTCCAACCTTTAGTGTAGTTTAGGTGAGATGGGCCAGAACCCTGTCAAGAAGAGTCTTGAAACTGTCTAATGTTGGGGAATCCACCATTTCCCTTGGGAGACTATTCCAACGCTTAATTGTTCTCATTGTAAAAAACTTTCTTCTAGACTCCAATCGGAATTTCCCGAGGAGCAGATTGCAGCCATTACCCCTTGTATTTTCCATGTGACTCCCTGTAAAAAGCAGTCTCCTTCCTCTTGCTAGTACTTGCTAGTACTTGCAAGTACTGGTACATTATATTAA
>VZZY01024308.1:0-34543 GCA_013400335.1 Eurystomus gularis
TGGCCAAACCAGGACACTCAGTCAAGATAACACCTCAAGAAAAGCCTTCGTCTTTATTATTCTGACTAGTTTTTTCCTCTATGTGTTCTACTGGCTGAAATATTTGATTAGTGTGAAACCCTGCAGCCATCATTTAGTTGCAGATCACTCTGTGAGGGTTTGGCTCTATACCAGCCATATTCCTATTTAAATTGTGTTCCCTACAATAATGGCTTTACAGTGGACAGTCCCTGTGTGAAAACTTAGCAGAAATTAAGGCCTTTATGGCAGGCAGACATTACTACAAAAACATTCATTCAGTGTTGAGACCACAGGAAATCTCTGCCTACTGCTGTAACTAGTTTCTTTTACAATCTACTCACCTATGCTTGGATCAATACTACTCCCAGAGGATAATGGAGTGAATTGTCTAACTTAGTTAATGCCACTCTTACTTTGTCAGCAGATTTCTCATTGGCTTGGGGAATGTATGTAGCAATAGTCCATGTTTGTGCTACTGCAATTATACTGCTTACGGTCCAGTGTTATTTCCAAAATAAAAGCCTTAAGAAAGGTTATTTTGTCAAAAGTGTCACTGAAGCTAGACACATGCTGTCAGACAAATATCATGTAACTTTTTTCATAATTGTCAATGTAGCATTCACACATTAGAAACCTCAGCAATACTATTACCTGTAAACTATGCCATGTATCTTGGAAAGTGTCAACAAATAATCTTACATTGAATGTTAAAAATGAGGAAATCATAGACACTACTCCAGATTATCGCAAAAAGAAATTAATTTTTAACTTAAATAAAAGAGAACTTCAATCAACATCAGTCTCGTCATCTTTATGTGAATAATAACCCTTAAACTGATTATTGTAATTACTCAAATCTGAAGTATCTGTGTAAATTAATAATCAATAACATCTTTGCTCAAAAATTAAAGACTCAGAGTCTATTTAAACAGAATATCAACAAGCTTTACCGGTAATGTCATGGTTTGAATAGAAAACACAAAAATATAGAGAAACTTAATTTTTTGTCTAGTAGCTATTTTAGCATTCTTTATTTTCTTTAATTCAGAAGCTGTTGAGCAAATAGATTGAGAAAGAATATCTTTTTAAACTAAAATGGCACATCCTAAGTTTCACTGATCCAGCAGTAGGATTTTCTGCTGCTAAACAGTTGTTCTCTGTAGACTAATTTTCCCACCTTTTGGAGATGTCATCATCTCTGTAAGTTCACAGCATATATTTTTACACATACACTAGATGACTTGCTTAGTGCAACCCAGGTGTGTAGAAAAGTCTTGCAACCTGTGGCCCTTCAACCACTATATAGTTCTGTTCTGAATGTGTTAGAGATCTTATTTTTATTTCTTTATTTATTTTTATGTAATATATCAATTCAGGCCCACTTGATTCATTAATACCCTGTGTTGCATCTGGGGTTCCTAATCTTTCTAGCCCTTGTGAAATCTGGTCAAGGAATAGTCCTTTTAATTAATACGTGATTACAACACAACTTGTAAGAATTCTTCTGCCTAATGTTGCATGTGCTCAGCTGCATATACTATTAGACCTCATCTGTTTTAAGTCTTACAGTAGCAACAAAAGGCATGATAACATTATGGAATGTTAAAGCAAGTTCTTTTCTTCTCTCTGCCTCTATGATAGTTAACTTTTACTTTTTGGAAATGGTTAAAGCAATATCAAACTTTTTAATGTAAATATTTGAGTGTAGTATACAGAACACAGTGTTTTCCTGTGATCTATCTGCTATTGTTTTAAATTTTATAGCAAGTTGTGGGTGCAGCACCAAGTTATATACACAAATAAACATACAAATAATTAAATGTTTGAGTGAAACAAGTCAATTCTATCATCAACAGAGAGAAATGTGTTTCAAGTGGAACATCCTGTCCTGAGGTGCAGCTAAACTGTTACAAAGGTAGGATCATAAAAGAGACAGAAATTCAGACACAGACTCCACTTAACCAGGATACATATAAGTTTGAAAGCCTTTTCATACTGAGAGATTTTTCAGGGAACAGATTTAAACCTAATTTAAACCTAGTAATACTGACAATCAATAACGGCAGTTTAATGTGGGACATGCTACTGCTTGGTTGGTTGTCTAGTGGCATAATAGTGAATGTTATGTCTTTTGACAATCTCATGTTTATTGTTGACTGCTTGTTAATGTATTAACTCTGAAACCTTCCTTTGAAAGCAGGTAGTATATGTAGAGTTTATATTCTAGCTGCTGAGCATGCAACTGGAAAACCAGCTGTTATCAATATGTGTGGCTAGACCTCAACTCAACTATATCAAAATATTAAAAAAGGTGAACCGAATCATAGGTTGAAGCAACACTTGCTTGGCTTTTCCTACATATGATTAATATGAAAACTTTAAAATGGCTTAAAATAATGTTTCTGAAAGTGTTGTGTATGTTTTTCATTTTTCAGCACTGGTAGTAGAATTTGCCAGGGTACTGGTAAATGCTCACATCACTGACATGCATTATTAATAACAAATGTTTTTGCCAATGACAAGGCTTTAGTTCCATGCCAGCTGCTGAAAATGTTTCATTGCACTTTCATCTCAGAGCTGCCACTCTTGCTGTGGAGAGGCAACGAACAAGCTACGTCTCTGTTCAAGTGCATACCCTTGCCTACTGTGCTAATATGTTTATGTCCTGAGGCTGTCCAGATTATCAGACTTGCAGCTATCCAAGCTTTGAGATTGTGAGCACAGCACCAGGTACAGTCTATATATAGCTTCCAGGTCGTGCAGGACATTGGCTGCAGAAGCATGTCCAATGGGTTTGCTTACTCCAAAAATACCGTTCATATGTAGCTCTGCAGCTGGATCATAGATACCAGAGAGATTCCATACACCATTTTATCAGTGTATAAACTCTTTGCTGTTCAAGTCTCCACAGCTTCTCAGCGAGTCACATTCCTCCTCAAGTATTTTTTCATTAATAGTAAAAAGAAATTTGAGTTAAAGAGTGTAGAAGGGAGTTACACAGCTCTCTAATTGATAAATTTTGAGAGAATATTTCAGAGTGGATAATCTTTTGTGCTATGCTTTATGCAATAACTGACACGAACGTGGAATGTTTGTAAGGTGCACTTTAAAACTGGTTAATTCTGATTCATGCTTAGCTTTCTCAGCAGCTCAGGCTATGTAAAAAGGCAAAGCAGTGATGAGTAAGGCTCTTTGTTGTATAGTTTTGATGGCTGACTGAATCCTTGAATGTTAGATTATTTAAATCTGATATAATCATATTTTAAAGTATAATTATCTTTCTTTAATGAATATTAAATGTGTATTTAATAATTCATCATTATAATCTCTGCTTTTTATCAGTTGAGAAGAATCAAGTCACAATAGCGTCTGTCATTCTGAAACTGGCTATAGGTAGCTGTAAGAAAGGAAAAGAAAAAGATTAAATGGCTAAACAATGAATATATCTATGTAATACAAAATATTCTATCCCATTTCAGTGAATGTTTCTCCTTATTCACCTCTTTGTTGGGTTGTGGTTTTATGATCCTATTAAATTGAGAGTTTCTCAATAAAAAGAAGACCTAGAGAAAGACAAGGTAAGAAAATTAATGAACTTAAAAAATGCCAGAGGCTGAAATATAACTCAGTTTTCATACAGCTAGGTAATTAACATGTCAACTATAGTCTTTGTGATGTGGAATTTGAAGTGTTCTTAAAAAGGCTAGAAGTATATGTTTGCTTTCAGGACTTACTATAATGATAACTACTGTTAACATAGATGCTCTTACAGAAAACTATACAAGAAACACACATTTTTGGAAGTCAGGTATCTATTTTTGTGGCAATTTGTATAGCGAACATATTTTTATAAAAATTTTGCAAATTGAACAATTTATCTCACAGACATATTTGAAAGCTGGGACATGGGTCTTAAACAAGGAGGGCAAGTCATTGTATCTCACATTACCCATATGTATATTATGGATAAACATGTTTCTCTCTTTAGTAAAATACTTAGACATCTACTAAAGAAACTTACTATATCTAAGTATATTCATACAGGTATTTCTTATAAAGAGACACAAGAAAGTCGTTTGCTGAGAAGCCATAAAACTATTTGTTCTCACAGTGAAAAAATATTTCAAGAGTATTCAATAAAAATGACCACTTTGGAATTTGCTATTATTTTCATTTCCATTTTAAGATAGACTAATTCTACCTAGTTCCACCTACAATTCTTTGTCATATTCTCTCAGTTGCAGACAGTATTGTGTTTTCTGAAATTCTTAACATCTTTAATGTGACTGCGTTCAAAGTGATTAACTTTATGTTAATTTGGGTTAGTAAAATATTCAGAAAATAAATTAACTTTTGAAAGTTAATGTATTTTCCAAAATGTAATGATGAGAGTTCTCTGAAAATGCAGTCAAGAAATGCTATGCTTCTTTAGTTTGCTAGTGTCAGAAGTGTACTGAGACTCAGATGTTGCAACGTGCTTAATATTTACTATGCATGCAGTTCCACTGACATAAGTGTCTTCTGTCTATGTGAAAACCACAGAGCTGTGTGACTACAGGGTACGTGCAGAGAAAGGACATGGGAGCATACTGTCACATCAAATACACTAGGACTGTTTCATCATGGATCACATTCTCTGTAGTCATATACACTTGTGAAAAGGGTAAATAAAACACTATCATTATATTTTGGCAGGTTTTTGCAACCAGCACAAGTCTAAGTGACATACATAGAAGTAAACCTATGGAGACTAGAACATCTGAATTTAAAAGTTTTTCTGGCCTGTAGAGAACTACCAGAAAGAAACCCAACCTGGAATGCAACGGAATCAGTTTTATACATCCTATAAAACCCATGAACAACACTGCATTATTTCTGAATGTGCTGGTGTCTTATCTTTTATCTCTCTATAAAAATGTAATCTTTGTGAACTTGCACAATATTTAAGATAGCAAAATTTGTTTGGATTTTTTCTTGAGACAGGATGGGTATGTCACTGGTCCTTCAAGAAACTGGGTAGATTTAACACACTTAATCAAATGCTGATCTTGAATTACCAGAAATTTAATTCTATTCTACCAATTTCATTATTATAATTACAATTTTAGTTCAACATTCAGTCATTTAAAAACTAAACTCAGGTGCTGGCCATATTGTCAGCAGCAAATGTCTAACTATGAATGTTTATTTGTCTGAAGTTTACAAATGTTACATTAAAAAGTAAAATCCAATATTGTAAAATAGCTTATATATCCTCAAAACTCTGTTGCTGTTGTTTTCTCTCATGCAAGAGACAAATGTATATCCAACTTCATGACTTTTTTTTTAAGGCTGCTTGCCTTACTTGATCAATTAAATATTTTTATATTTTCAGAGACTATGGTGAGCTGACAAAGGTATTGAGCATGCAGCACAATGCAATAGACACCATTGCATTTACATTGTATTTTAGTGGGGATAGAAATATATAACACAAATAGAAATCAAATAGAAACTGGCCTGAAATGTATGAGAAGGAAAATTTGACATAACAAAATACAGCGAGCTAAATATACATTTCCTCAGATGATACATTTTTTACAGAAACAAAACCATCTACTCCTATATATCTAATGAAAGGTTTGAATGCATGAAATGAATTACACTTCTTCTTAAGTGTAAGCATGAATAATATCAGATTATTTTAGGGTCTCCTAACTCAAAAATGTTAATATAGAAATGAAGTTAAAGGGTAACAAAATTGATACAAAGGTGGGAGGGTAAGACATACGACTAAATGAGATCTGTATATATTAACAAAACCAAACCAATCAAAAGGACTTTAATATATATCTTGAATACAAAGACAGGATTACAGTTTGATGATGTGAAAGAAACAATGCTATCAATCCTTGTAGGGATTGCAGCCCTCGTGTTGCACCAAGATGTAGTACATTAAAGTTACACACACAAGGGTGTGATAGAAGCAAGGCTGACAGTGTCATTTATTCTCCAATACTTCCTGTGGATAAACTTAGCTCTCAGTGAAGTTTTCTGCTTGAAAGTGCAGGAGTAGGTCTATTTTAACTTTGTTTTTCATAAAATGGACTGCATAATTCTACAAAGCACACAACTGTAAGTCAGATGATATTCTGAGGTTAGGCGTTATCCATAGATACATACATGTGTTAGATATGAGCTCTTAATAAAGCGATTCCGATAGACTGACATCATCATATAGTCATCTGCTGGTGTAATGAAGGAATAAAACACAGTATTGAGTTTTTATTACATTTTTACCATCACACCCGCATTTAATCTTTGCTATAATTTACTGCTGGTTACACTTGTAAACCTGTTTTTCTGTTGGGTAATTCCATTCAGCCTTTTTTATTTGGGGAGGTTTTGGCTGTCCACTGTTTTTGCTTCTTTGAGCTGCTAATTATCAGTTTGTTTTCTTTTCAAATGTAAGTCTGTGTCCTGATTTCTTACAATATATTTCTTAAATTATCTGACATTTTGTGTACCCTGATACTATTTTGCTTGCTCAACTATCTTTTAAGTCTTAACTGAATGGAATCAAGGTGCAAGAGACTTTCTTTGAAAGGTCTGCAAACATAATCCTTTCTGTCCTGACTAACTAAAAAATCAAATTCAAATGCTTTTAGTTTGTGCTTGGTGTGCGGTACATAGCTTTACAAGTAAGGAGGTGAAAGCCTTCATGCTGTGTAAACTGCTGATACCAAATAGTTTAATCAGGTGGTGGGTCAAGCAGTAAATGATATACTTTCATGGTTTTTTTAATAATAACCAGTTGAGAAAAAGAAGCATCCTTCTTAATCTTCCAACAAGTTAACATAAAATGTTGATCATACTTTACCACAAATTATTCATGTTCTAAGAATTTATTTAAATCACCAAGAATTTTTATTGGCACGAAGGGTGGCAATTAGGGGAAACGTGCTCATGTAGACATGAATGACATCTTCACCATTCCAGTATACTGGAGCATCTTCTATATTTTAGCATGGTGATTCACTTGGTGGCATGCTTAAATATAATTCTTATAAGTTGCCTCCTTTCCTTGCTTCCTAGTGGAGCAAATCTGTCACCAACGAAATAAAGATGGTTTTCACTGGGATATGTGAATGATCCTTTTCTTTATGTCTCTGTTTCTGAAGAAGAGTATTCATTTCTGGCAACTGGAGAAACAAAGTGCTTACTTTATCAGCGTATGGATAGAATTGCCAAAGCAACAGCAGGAAATTTCTACATAGGCTGCATAAATTTGACCTATTACTTGGGTAAGAACTTGAAATCCTCACACTACCACTTTTCTTTTCTCTGCTTATCTTCTGCTTGTTCTTAAATCACCTCAGGAAACTATTAAATACTATTAAAGTACTTTTAAAGAACCGTGAAAGATTCTCTCGTTGCTATTTTTTTGCTTTACTCTGACATCTTTGTCTCCTCCCTCCAAAACTTGTGTCTGTTTTTTTCCTTTTTTATTCCTTGGCACCTTTGTGACTTTGGCTTTTCTCCTTTCCTATACCAGGTTAACTCAGCAGAGACTAAGTTTTGCCCCAAGCAAGAAGAATGTATTTACATACAGAGCATAAGAGTGGAATAACATTGCTCAAATAACCTTTTCCAAGATACTCCTTCCTGTTGTCAGACTAGAGAAAGACAGGAGATGGCAGGGAAAATACTTGATGCGTTCCTTATCGGTGGAGCCTGCAAGCTAGAGATGGCAAGCAATTGGGAGTATAGCTTCTGTAGGATTTAATCTACTGAAGGGATCAGCAGGGTGTTTGATGGGTGAACAGTTCTGGGAGATGTCCTCCAAGAGAGAGCCAGAGTACATCTACAAAGTTGCCCTTCCTCAATGTAGTGGGTTAACACCACTAAGTCGCTTGCCCACTGCTTCCCCTCACACCCTTTTCTTCCCCCATGTTGTGGGAGGAGAACCAGGAGGGGAAAAAAAGTTAAAAACCCTATGTGTTGAGATAAGGACAGTTTAATAGAACAATTCAAAAAGAAGAAACTACAGTAGCAATGATAATACCAATGAAATGATATGTAAACCGAGCAATACAAACTGCAGTACTCTACTTGGTACCTGAGACACACTGTCCTTGCTTTGGCCGGACACTGAAAAGAAGGTACCCCTTCCCCAGACCAGCCCTCCTCTTATATAGCCGGCATGATGTCAGCATGGTATTGAATATCCCATTGGCTGGTTCAGTTGCTTATTCCAGCTTCATCCTCTTCTGGCTGCAGCCTCTCACAGCTGATTGTAAACATTAACCCTATCCTGGTCAAACCCAGGACAATCACTAAAGTTTTCCTGGACATTTAGGAGGAGTGATGGTCCTCTTGCTTCTTTCACAGATTGCAACCCTGTCTCCAATCTTCCATCTCTATGCAGGCAGATGTGCTCACTGGAAAAATCCATAATTTGAAATTCATGTAGTGAATCTTTGTAGCAATATGCCCTGTGAGTCATTTCTAAGGAGTGGAATTTGCCTTCTAACCTTCAAATCTTTCATAGATTGAATGACATGAACTTATACATAATAAAAAAAGTCGGTTTCTCTGTTTTGAAATTGGTCTTTTTTGTTTCAACCTAAAATATCTATCTGCACTTTCCTAGGTATAGGTATATAGAAAATATCAGTAGGTATCACATACATTATCTAAAATAAAATAGTAAAAATGTAATATTTAAAGCACCTGAATGAACACCTAAATCCTGAAATTCAGGAATTAAGAGTGTTCCTACAGCTACAGTTAAACCTCACTCCTTCTCTCCCCTCCTCCCCCTTCACCTCCCACCCCCAGGAATATGATGGAGGGAAGTGTTTTATTCACTGTACAGGTTCAAATTCTCTGGAGACAAATGTCGATATGTGTAAAGAAAGGACATTTTCAGAAGGTGAGCTCATGTAATAAGTGAGAAGCAGCTTATTACAAGGTAAGTTTGTTATCTTGCCCTAAGAAACTAGATTATTCTCATAACACTGTCATAGGATTCCTTTGTATTGCTGAGCAATCTACCTAAAATAGTTTTTATCACAGGAAAAGATTCCTCATGTCTACATACCTGACTTGAATTTCATAAAAATGCCCATTAAAAGGAAAAGTATTTGGGGAGATCATGTGCTAAGTGTCTTAGACAGGTCTCCATTAACAAGTAGATTTTTTTTTCTCAAATTTTCTGTTTCCACCTGTTACAATGAGATAATGCCCCTTCAACTCCCAGGGATTTTGTGAAAATTCTTAATACATTTGAAACACTTAAATATTGTGTAATGATGAGTGCTATACAAAAACCTGGAAATAAATGCATAAATAAACCCTTCTGATACCATAGAAGGTTGAAAAGTATGCAGTAAATACAGTATAGAACAACACACTGCACAGGGCCAAAACAAAATATGAACAGCTGTTCGCTAACTAAACATCATCCTGCTAGTGCACGGAATTAAACACAGGGGGAAAGACTATTGAAATCACATAATTAAGACTGAATCAAGATGCATATGTGCTGAGCATCTGAATTAAGATTACATAGGAGATTAAATCTTGCATTTCTTAACTTCTGAATGCTTAATGCTACCATAATAACAACTTGTGTGCAATTTCCTAGGCTTTTTCTAAAAACTCACACTGAGAAAACAGTATTCATTTTGTAATATTGCATTGATACTTAACAGGTTATTAGCAATACTATAAACTTTTGCTCCATACAAAGTGTTGCTACTTAGTCTAATAAGGTGGCTGCTAACAGAAGTGGTTAGTTCTTATGGATACTAGAACAAGAGCAGAACCAAAAGCAAATAGGTTTTCACAGAATCTGATGAGAAGAGTGGGATTTGGAGCAGGAAATCTTCTGGGTAATACTCTTCTGGACACAAATCCTTCCTATCATTTCATGTATGATCTCATTTTTTCCTAAGGGCTGGGCAAGAGCAGCAGATAGCCACAGGTGTTGTGAATATGTCCTTCCCTTCCCTGGCGGGGTGCATTCTCACCGTGCTCCAACTAGCTGAGCAGAGTTAGTACTGTTCCAGGGACAGACATGGGCCAAATCAGAAAAACCCTATCAAAGTCCTACTCAGTCAGTCCTTATCTTACTCCTGTAGTTGTTTAAGAATAACTATTATTGCATATTTTCAAAGAGAACAACAAAAGGGTTTATTAAAGTGATTCTTTTTATTTTCTGTATTTCTGCCAGTCAGCTCCTCAGGGGTTTCCTGAGCCAGAAAACTTGTTTTACAGGTATTGCTAGATAAAGTCCCCATGAAACACTTCTATCCTTCCTTACCCTTCAAACCCATAACTGCATCCAAATCTACTTTTCATTTCTCTGCTTCTTTCCTCTCTGGTATTGTTTTTGTTCTCCTTTAGCCCCCAAAGTTGTCCTTAACATTACAGGAAAGATGGATACCTACACTCAGATCAGCATCCTAGAACCTCTGTGGACTATAGCACCAGTTTGCAATGACATTAAAAAAAAAATAAATCCCAGGCTCTGAGCTGAAATAGGCCCAAGATTGAGAGGAATATTTAAGTTTGTCGTTTCAAGAGTTCTTTTTATGTTTACTGAGGTTGTGATTTTGAACTTGAACAGATATCAGCAGACTTAAAAAAAATATTCAAAAAATTACTAACTCAGGCAAAACAAAGGAATCTCTTCTGATTTCCCTCAGTATTGTTCTCTGAAATGACTGAAGCATTTTTTTCACTAAAATCTTGAAAAAAAAAAAAAAATCAAACTGTTAAGTATGTAGCCCCAAACAACTAAATTTGCTAGGCTTTTCACACACTGTTTTTCAGCCTTTTTGGTATGGTCATGAGGAGTAACACCTTAGAGCTACAAAGAGGGTGCACAGCAAGCTTGCTACTCTGGATTTCAGGAGAAGAGATTTTGGCCTCTTCAGGGCTCTGCTTGGTAGCATACCATGGGGTAAAGCCCTAGAGGGAAGAGGGGCCCAAGAAAGCTGGTTAGTATTCAAGAATCCCCTCCTCCAAGCTCAGGAGTGATGCATCCCAACAAAGAAGAGGTCAGGCAGAAAATGCCAGAAGGCCTCTATGGATGAACAAGGCACTCCTGGACAAACACAAACAAAAAAAGGAAGCCTACACAGAGTAGAAGCAAGGATAGGTAGCCTGAGGAGAATACAGAGATTTGTCTGAGCAGCCAAAACCCTGATGAATTAAATCTGGCCAGGGATGTTAAGGGCAAACAGAAAAGGTTTTATAGGTACACTGGTGATGAAAGGAAGACCAGGGAAAATGTGGGCCCTCTCCAGAAGGAAACAAGAGTCCTGATCACGAGGGATATGAAGAAAGCTGAGGTACTCGATGTTTTTGCCTCAATCTTCACTGGTAAGTGCTCCAGCCACACTGCCCAAGTTGTAGAAAGCAAAGGCAGGACTGTGGGCATGAAGAATCACCTGCTCTAGGAGAAGGTCATGTCTGAGACCACCCAAGGAACCTGAAGCTGCACAAGTCCATAGGACATGATGAGATGCTTCTACAGGTCCTGAGGGGAATGGTGGATGAAGTTGCTAAGCCATTCTACATCCTATTTGAGAAGTTGTGGCAGTCTGGTGAAGTTCCCACTGACTGGAAAAGGGGAAACATTACCCCCATTTTTAAAAAGGTAAATAAGGAAGATCCCAGGAAGTCCAGGCCATTCAGTCTCACCTCTGTGCCCACCAAAATCATGGACCCAATCTTCTGGAAACTATGCTAGGGCACATGGAAAATAAGGAGGTGATTGGTGACAGCCATCATGGTTTCAGTAAGGGCAAATAGTGTGACAAATTTGGTGGCCTTCTATGACAGGGTTACTGCATTGGTGGATAAGGAACATCATCTTCCTGGACTTCTGCAAAGCATTTGATGCTGTCCCACACAACATGCTTGCCTCTAAATTGCAGAGGTATGGATTTGATTAGATGGATCACTTAGTGGATAAGGAATTGGCTAGGTGACCACATTCAAAGAGCTGCGGTCAACAGCTTAATGTCCAGTGTTGTTCCTCAGGGGTCTGTATTGGGACAAGTGCTTCTTTAACATCTCTGTCAGCAACATGGACAGTGGGATTGATTGCACCCTCAGCAAGTTTGCAGATGACACCAAGTTGTGTGACACAGTTGACATGTCGAAAGGAAGGGGTACCATCCAAGGGACCTTGACAAGCTTGAAAGATGGGCCCATGGCATCCTCATGAAGTTCAACTAGGCCAAATGACCTGGGTCAGTGCAATCCCAAGCACCGACACATTTCACTCTGGGCAATGAGTGGATTAAGAACAGCCCTGTAGAGAAGGACTTAGGGTTGTTTGTAGATGAAAAAACTGAATATGAGCCAGCAATTTGCGCTCACAGCCCAGAAAGTCAATTGCATCCTGGGCTGCATTGAAAGAAGCGTGGCCAGCATGTCAAGGGAGACCTCACCTGTAGTACTGTATACAGCTCTTGGGACTCCAGCATAAGAAAGTTACAGACATGCTTGAGTGGGTCCAGGGGAGTTCCACGAAGATGATCAAGGAGCTGGAGAACCTCCTTTTTGAGAACAGGCTGAGAAAGATATGTTGTTTAGCCTAGAGAAGAGAAGGCTCCAGGGAGATCTCATTGTGGCTTTCCAGTACTTAAAGAGGCCCTACAGGAAAGATGGGGAGGAACTCTTTATCAGGGAAGGTAGTGATAGGATAATAGTGTCATGGAGGTACCTACAGAAAAGACAGCAGTAGCTACCCAAAATGAAGATTTATTGTAACCAAAATTACTAGGCACTCCTTCTGCCAAAATCAAATTACAAGTTTGGATGTTAGTTGGCAATATACTAATACACAACTAATTCTTAAACTTTAAGAAAAATTCTTTCTAGAAATATGAGCCAAATTTTTGCACATTCACTCATAAAGGGAAAACCCCCCATAAAATTGTACCCAGAAAAGTATCAATGACTCAAAAGAGGCAAGGGCTCACTCAAGGATATATCCAGAAGAAATATTCACTCACCAAATTGTGTGGGGGGAGAGGGGGAGGCTCACTCAATCCGCAGAGACTCACTCAATCCGCAGCAGTATCCTTAGATGATGTACCATGTATACAAAAGGAGGATTCACAGCTGCAAGGTCCATTTGCTCTAAGAACTAACTCAAAAATAAGCTTTCTGGTGGGGCTCCATATATACCCTACTCAAGGGCGCACTGTGGTCATTCTAATAGGTTGGGGGCAAGCTCATGAAAAAGACAGGCTCAGGGCCTGGACCCTGATGTGCCTGTTCATTGCTGTGAGGTGCAGTTTAACAGCTGTGAGGTGCTGAACCAATATTTAACTGGTATCTGGCAAGCCCATGTTTTTGTCAGCCTTCTGTCAGGTAGGCTGCACCTGCCATAGAAGGATAACAGTTTTTAACTGAAAGAGGGTAGATTTAGATTAGATATAAGGAAGGAATTATTTTCTCTGAGGGTGGTGAGACACTGGAACAGGTTGCCCAGATGTGGACATCCAGCTGTGGATGCCACCTCCCTGGAAGTGTTCAAGGCCAGGTTGGACAGGACTTTAAACAACCTAATCTAGTGGAAGGTGTCCCTGCTTGTGGCAGGGGGGTTGGAACTAGATGACCTTTAAAGGTCCCTCCCAACCCAAACCATTCTATGATTCTATTAAATCTTCAGGTGAAAGATCCATTCCAAGGAAGCAGTGTCCTTAGGAGAAATCCCTGCTGAATGTTCCAGCATGCTTTGGACATTTCCTCATATGAACCCTAATGCATATGCATGTATTTTGTAAGGCAACATGTCTCTTACCTGGCCCAAAATGAGAATCGAATTCATGAAGTTCTAATTTTCTAGGTCTACTTAGAATACAAGGAAATTAAATGCAAGATGGGATGTTCTGGGACGTGCAACACAACTTGAAAAAATACATGTCACTCAGGCTTAATTAAAAAAATAAACCTTTAATTAATGACAAGCAACTGATAAGAATTTATGTTGTATTATAGTGAATGCATATTCTTCTATAGATGACACTCGGATTTTTAGGAAAGCAATGAGATGAAGATAGAATGATCCTGAAAGCTCTACTTCTGTTCAGCTGAAATGCTACCTGATATAAATCAGTGACACCCTTTTGCCTCTTAGGAATATCACTGTTAGCAGATGTACAAACATTCAGAGAAAGGCCATCTTATGAAGGTGAAAAGAAAAGTTATAACCTTCATGATGTCTTTGTTGGAGATTTCTCTAGTAATTTAGTAGCCTAAATAATGAAGGGTGATATAGAGTAAGAATGACTAAATCAAAGTTCTCCTGATGAGAAGAATTTATGGTTTAAAGATTGAGTTGTATAATTGGGTATGGTCTGAACCTTACAAGTAAAATTATTATATTCTTGTTGAAAAATTTAAGGAAAATGCATTATTGAAATAAACCAATTATTTCTGTTGCTTAATTAAAAATAAGAAATATTAAACAAATGGAACTGACAAACATTTTACCTCCAAGTTTATTGAAAGAACTTAAAAAATAACAAAAATACTGTAATAATACAAAGCTGTTGGACTAATCTTACATTAAAAAACTGTCAGGAACATGATAACTATCCCAGATTTGCATAAACTATTTTAACACACAGATACATTTTGCACATATTATTTTAACTAGGAGACTCAACATTTTGCTGGTTTTTAAAACCTCTGTATTTTTAACATCACTCTATTTTTGTCCACCATTTCTTTAACCTTATGTTGTCTGTTTCTGCAGGAGTCTTCTTTGGTGCTTCACTCCTAATGAAGATTTTTTTAAAAAAAAATCACATCTCCCACTGCTTGAAAGAATATTTGCATGATATAATGTTTTAGGCCATATGATAAAGCTCATCTCTCTGGTTGTGAGAGCACCTGTGTTTATCCAGGGCTGAGAGCAGGGTGGGGTTGGTTATAGGGCCAAGGCAGTCCCCTGCCAGGTGTAGAGGGGTTGTGTGTGTGTGCGTGTGTATGCATGCATGTGCACAACAGTTTATAACAGCAAGTGGAGTTGGGCTTAGCATGTGCAGGTGCCAGCACATCTGGGGAGACTGGAGTACAGGGGCCAGTAACTGGACAAACTGAGTAAGCTCAGCAGCTGGAGGAATCCAGCTGTACGTATGCATATATATGTTCTACCCAGTGGACTTCCACTCTGACCAACCAGAAAGGGGAGCAGGATAAGATCATTGGTACTGTCCATATTCATGTGAGTGCTCTGAGTGTCTATCTACAATCTGTGTGTCTGGCCATGGATATATGTATGTATGTATTGTAATATGTGTGCTCTATGTGTGGGTGCCTACTTGGAATAAATCTTCAGCCTTGCTACTTGTTGGACCTGGGACGTGGAGCTGCAATAGCCTCATGTGTCTCAGACTGTTGGATCTGGCATAATAAATTTTCCTCTAAAAGCATGGGCTATGTACCTGTTTTACCTTTGTCACAAACAAGATATAGCATACCTGTACCATATACCTGTGTTTTTTGTGTGCATGCCTGCTAGGAATACGTCTACAGTGTCACTACTAGTTGCATCTGGGGACACAGAGTGATAGCAGGCTCACCTCTCTAATGCTGTTGGAGGAGACACTATACATCTTCCACTCACAGAATATTTATTTTGTCTCCCTCTTTGGTCAAATATAGTTTACAAGCAAGCCACTCATGATGACCTCTGACATTTTCACTAGCAGATATCTTCCATTTTTCCTTCTCTATCCACAGTCATATTGTATCAGAAATACAAAGCAAATATAGAAATCAAGTGTTAAAAATTGTTGTGCTGGTTCAGCCATCAACATTTTATGCTGCCATCAGTTGCCTGATCACACAGGCCAATGTTGAACTCAACAACATCCCCTCGGAATTGTTCTTTCAGAAAGTCCTGCCATAGGTTCCCATGGGCCCAGCTCCTCCACGGCCCACTGTGGTGCTAACATCGCCTGCTGGACATCATGGACAGAGAGGGCTCTCGTAGTAGTCCTTCACATGGAAGAACAGCCCTGAGAGAGATCAGCAGAGTGTGACCAGCCCCAACAGAAGCCACACCCAACAGGAAACTCCTCCAACTGATTGGCTCCTGGTTAAATAGCCCTGGCCTTGCCCACCGCCCCAGCCACAACCACCTGGGTGTGCACAGAGACGCAGAGACACAGGTGGGCCAGGTTCTGCCTCTAGAACATGAAGCCAGTGGGGAAAACAAAACATTCTGCTAGGTTGTGACTCATTCACAAGTCAAGTCCAACTTGGGGCCCACAGCTCGAGCCCCAGCTCTTCAAAAATGCATGTTAGTTTCGTCTTGCTTTACATGGAACTCTCTTAATGTATTTTTTTCTAGGTCCCTGATTGAGGCAATGGTCTCATATATATTAGTTTAAACAAAATATATCACATTGGGACTTAAATTGTATTTTTGCTCCAGGGGTTTTGCCACAGTAAAAAGGATGAAAGCCTTTGCTATCTTAACTGCTCAAGATACAGTTAACTCTTTATCTCAAGTGAAATTATCACTCTTCTTCCGTGATAGTGTTCTTCGCAGGAACAGCAGTGACTTTTGTTCCTGAGTTTTGACTAGAGACTGCTTATCTACTCTTCTACAACTTACATGATGCCCGATCAGTAATAATACTAAAATGGGTCCCAGTTTTGAAGTGAAAAGGTGCAGTTCACACTTTGAAAAGTAAATGCTTCAGAACCCATGCTATCATTAATCACTCCCCTATCCAGGATTTCCATGAGATCACGACACACTTTAATATTCAGGTTTTCAAAACAATCATATATGTGCTAAAAACCACTCTTTCAGGAGAGTCTTATAGGAGAGTTCTAGTATCAGCACACCTGAGGATGTGACTGTCTCTTGCTTGGGCAGGGGCCCTTGGTTCTGCTGCTACTGCTCTTGGTGCTTCTCATGCTACAACAAGAGAAAGGGGAGGAAGGGAGATAGGCTTGATAATGGACATGGACAGACTGGGGGTGGGTTGTGGTGGATGACAGCAAAAGACAAAATATTTCATTTAAGAGGAAGAATAGGGTACAGAAGGAAAGAGATAAATCAATTACAGAAAGTAGAGGAAAAATAAGGTTTTTTAATGCCTTCTTTCAGATACTTAGGAATATGCACATGTAGCTGAAGTGATACATATGCTTTGCATTTTGACTTTCACAAGTCTAGCTTATCAGCAGGAGAAGATCCGCACCTTATTCCATCATACATTTCTCTTATTTGCCTTCATGGCAATGATCAGCTAATACCTCTAATAGTAACTTGGCAGTTAAAGAACAGTCTGTTGCAGGGCAAACCCTTCTGGCCAGAGTTTTTCTGTTGGTGAAGCAAATACTTTGCACCATGTGTAGAAACACATTCACATTCTTTATATTCCCATGCTACTGTATAGTATTTATTAAAATGCTACATTTGGCAATGTAAACTGCATATTTTGGGTTAGGCTAAGCTGTGATCCTGATCTACTTGGTGTTTGGCTAACTTGGTTGTGACTAAAGAACTAAAATATTGCAATATTTACAAAAGAAAGCCATACCTTTTTTTGCATGGACAGCTTTACACCTCTGTCTAATACTTTCTAAATCACAGCAGTTAGGGGTGAAGAACAACCAATATATTGTTCCACATGCCCAAAAGTTAAATGATTAGGACTGACAGTTACATTTTCTCCTATATGACCAAGTCAATTGTCATCTTTTCATTTCTTTTGGGACAATAAAAATTTTGAAACAGCTGTCATGGGGAGAGGGAAATATACATCCTAAAAAGGCTTCCAAGATCTGCATATTCAAAATAAAGTAGAAGATGTTTGTGTGTATCCTGTTTATAAGAATGAATGACTTTTAGGGAATTATACTCTTTTGCGCATGGACAGGATACAAGAGGGTTCATAGGCCTGTCAAATAAAACATGCATGACGGAGTCTAAAAAAATTCCATTTGCTTCTGATAACTTGAAAAGCTGGGTGTTGCAAACAATGCAGTTATTTATTTCCAGTGGTAAGCAGTAATTTCAGAAAACGTGAAAAGAATGCTCTGGGTATAACTATCTTAAGAAAAAATAATTAGTAAGCTTTTCTGTGTTATCGTTCCAATCACTTATAATTAATAGCATGGTAGACTACTCAGCTATAAACTATTCAACTATTCTTTATATAATATTAAAGAGATGGTGGTAGTAGCTCTTAGCAGTAAAAGCGAAGCTTATCAAAGAAAGAAACAAGACAATTGTAGTACTACCACTGTCTGGAAATGGACATATATCTTTGGATCAGTTGATGGAAGCAAGTAGACAGGCCAATCCAGGTGACTTGAGAACTGTCTATTTCCTTCTTAAAGAGATATTATAGGTGAGAAATACTTGCCAGTCATGTTTATTTGTATCAGGAAAAGGAAATTGTAAGATTAGCCCAGCAAAGGCCATAATTATCAAAAAGATCTGTGTGCAGAAGCAGCTGGGAGGCCCCTCTCCTGATCAGCAGATATCTAGCTGAAGCAGAAGAAGAGTTGGGAAGACAAGTTGCAGCTGGCTTCCTTCAGTTGGCTGAATAAGGGGAAGAAAAAAAAAGAAGAAATTAATTTCCCTTGTTCTAGACAACAAAGAAAACAACCAACTAGTTAATAGACCTTCATGGAGAATGATCTGGCATTGAGAGAAATAGGATGTGATAGTGGAGTGAATGGCACCGTTGCTTGAGAAAATATATTGCCTAGAAAAGTGGATTTGTTCATACGATATTTTAAAACTTTCTTTTCCCTGCTGTTTCACTGTGTTTTCTTTAAAATCTTACAACCAAAGACACAAAAATCCCAGTTGAAATATTAGATCAATATACAGTATAATAACATCCTTTAGAGTTCAATTGCATTTTTAGTCATGTCACTTTCTTTATTTTGCAAGAATATGTCTGAGAAATAAACCTTCACTAGCAGTTATCTTCTAGTAAATAATAAATAAGAAAAAACCAAATCTTTTTTTCCAGAAGAAAGATGTTGTTCCATACCATCATTTCATATCTGGCTGCACTAAAGGTTCTAAACCATTTTCCAAACAGTCTCAGGCATGTTCTGACCTCAGCAGAGTTGGTTCAGCATTCAGGAAGACTGTTCGAAATTTTATCTGAACTGAGGGATCCATCAAGATCCCTTTAAAGAAAGACTATAACCTTGCCAGAGGTTCAATCATTAATGTCCGGACAGATTTGTGTGTTTTGTGTCACTAGTTGACAAACCTTTGATGTTACAGTGAAAAAAGTAAACAAAGAATATAACCTTTAGAAATAGTTCACTCTGTCAGGACAGATACATTATAATTAATATCGGATAACTTTCCAGGAGCCTAACAAGATACATGGAAAACTAGTACATGAATACCAGAGTAAATTTCACTGCAGAAATCACTATATTATATTCTGTATTTCTATGATCCTCCATACGTGTTTATGAGTAAGAACATTTTTCAATATTCCCCAAATATTGAAAAATCTTGCTCCAGTTCAGATCAGATCAGATCACCAGTCTAATTTTGATTTCTGAAATGGACTTTGATTATTAGTGTATTATTAGTCATAATATCATATTCTGCTATTACATATGAGATGTTAAATGAAATCTCAGTTACATTACTAATAAAGAGATAGTTACAGTGCAGTCATTGGATTGCTTTGAATTGCTCAAGATCTAGAGAATAGAAAATAAGGCAATCATTTTTCAGTAGTAGTTATTTTCAAAAAAAGGCACTAAGCCATTAAAAAAAAAATAATCATAAAATCTCTATGAAATCAAGAAAATTTAGAATAGAAGTAAACATGTTACATGAAGGAAATATATCCATAGCGCTGGCAACATATTTGAAGCTGAGCTATATTGTAAACATCTAAGCATGGACTAGGTCTGCTGATTCTGTTCCATAGGTTAAACCTAAATTAAATTCCAGTGCATCCAGCGAAGGGACAGCTTCTACAACATGTGTTGTTATATGATGGCACAAACACCACATAACAAACTTTTAAGGAATAAAATAAGTCAGTATGCAAGGAATGGTATGACAGAACATCAAAATGCCTTAACACTTAGTGTCTAAATTCAGAAAATAGCATGTATTATGACTTCCAAGTATTACATTGTAAAGGCATACATTAATAATAATGATGTTATATGTTTTAAAGGAAAACAAGTTAATTGCATCACTGAAGGTAAAGTTTTCACTTTCTGTCATGTAGGCCTGTCTTACATGGGTCTGGTTTGACTGTTCATGAAAGGATGGCTACAAGTTCCTAGAATGGCTGTTTAGACCTAATTCCAAAAGCAGTTGTCGGCACAGTCAAGAAATGCTTGACAAAAACAAACAGGCACAAAGTGTACCATTATTTTTAGAAGCAAGCAATTGTGGGGAGGTAGAACCCGGCTCAGGAAGCAGCTTGTCTGGTAGAGGGAAGTACTACAGAAAAACATGTTGTATTCTTCTACACTTTTTGAAACAAGAGGAGAACAGAGAGGGGCCATTCCCACTGTGCTTTCAAGGGCAAGCACCCGTTTTCTATTTCTTGCTAAGTCAGGATTTACAAAATACAAGGACTGTCACACTAAATCAGATCATCTCCCCATTATTGTAATCTCTACAGAGGCCACTGCAGGGGGAAACACCAACCTTATTCACTCCCAGAATCTCTGTGGAAAAAGTGTGGTGGACAAAGTGTGGTGGACAAAGTGTTGCACTGAAAAAGGCAGTGAAGAATAATTCCTGATTCATACACCAGCCAAATACCTGTCTATGAAAAATGAATTGTGGAATATGGCATTTCTTCACCTTGGCTCTTAAACCAGTGCTACTATCGTGACGAATGTCCCAACAAAACCAGTTAAAAGCTGTTAGCATTAACTTGAACAGTAGTAGTTAAACCATGTTAAAAGCATCTTAACAAGTAAAAAGATACATTAATCCATTGCTAGGTTCATCCATTTCAGAATAAATTAATTATTTCAGAAGAAAAAAATAAGTTATTTTTCTTTGCAAGATGAAGTTGATTTATACCTGATCTTTGCTCTGAGGCATTTCAGCCAGCATATTAGGATAGCAACTACCAGTGGATGTTACTCAAAGTTGTCAACATCCATTTTCAGAGTTCTGCACTGAGCATCTCAGGAAGAATTGTATGAAGACAGAATAGCATTCTCAGGAAATAATATATTTTCAGGCAAGTTACAAGGAAGCTCCTTGACAGGTTCATTATAAGCCTTTTTGTACTTTAGATTTATTAAACACTTTTAACTCATACTGTGAAAATTATATGAGAAAAAGGAAGAAAAATATAAGTCTAGGAGAATTCTAATACTGATCTAACAAACAAGTGACTCAATTTTTAGAAATAGATCTTGATCTGGGTGTCTTAACCTCCAGTAAAGAAGCTTCTATTTATTTCTTCATAGGAATTAGCACTGATCTTAAAATTTTATTTTATTGTAAAGAGATAACAGACAAAAATGTGTCATGATTTCTGTGTAGTAAAAAGTGATTTGAAGACAAAAATAGAATTAAAGTAACAGGGCATTGAGACTTCTGGGCGTATTACTTGACAAATCTCCAAGAATGCAAAGTCCTAGGAAGAGTGATGCCTTTGTCTTTTCCTGTGATCTGTTACTGTTTCATGGCTTGTGGTATTTGACTATGTCTAGGTTTCTTTTGGAAAGGTCCTGGTACATTATTCAGAACAATCCAAGTTAAACCCAGCGTAACACAGGTCAGTCTCTTCAGCTAATGCCAAACTGCAATTTAGAGTCTGTATCTGTCCTGGTTTGGCCAGGACAGGGTTAATTTTGTGTGGAGCCAGGTAATTCTATACCATGCTGACGTCATGCCCCGGGGCCAGCCCCGGGGAGGGGCCAGTTCCGTTGGGGGCGGTTCAGTTGGAGGTCAGTTCACCTTGAACTTCGCTTGGGTTCAGTCCCTCGCTGTTGTTCTCTGGTATTGTTTTTTTTGTATTGCTCTTTTCTTACTGTTCTTGTTAACTGCAAAGTTCCCATTATATGTTATTTTCTTTTATATATGTATATATATTAAACCTTCCTTATCTCAACTCAAAAAGGCACTTTTAAACCTTTTTTTTTCTTCCCTGTCTGCGGCCCACGGCAGAGGGGAGGGGGCGGGGAGAAGCGGCCGGCCGTGTGGCTCGGCTACCCCGCAGCTCTTACTAAACCAACACAGTAATCATATAGGTTATATGAACTATCATATATGGAGTTAACTGATACTGTGTTGCAATTTATAATGGGGTGTATCTGTAGCTCTGCCATTTCCTTTCTTTCTCCTCTCCCCTCTTGCCTAATAAACGATCACCTGTGTTTATCAGTAAGGTTTTAAAAAACTCCCTTTCCTTCCCACAGCCACATATAAAATCTATTTTATAAAGTTAATTTTGTTCTGAAGAACCAAATAACAGCTACAGTTACAAAAAAGGGCAAAGCATGATGTCTTGGTTGGAGCGCAGATGTCCGAACCACCTCCTAAAGGGAGGGAGATTGAGAGCAAAGTGGAATATCTCCCCACCAGGCTCACAGGCAACCACGGAGACCAAATGAATATTCAACAAATTTATTACTAGATATATTCCAACAAAACCGTATTTACTCTATGGAAATATTGCAGTATTAAAGAATGCCAGGCCCACCCACTTACTCCTCTTCTCACCCACCGAAAGATAAGGGCAAATAAGGACAAAATTATGTCAAAATACGACCTGTATGTGTGGATGGTGCGTGTGTGTGCGTGTATGTGTCGTCATCTGCCCCTTTGGCGCCCAGCGATGGTGCCCATGGAAAGGTGGTGATGCCTGAGCAGCAGACCTGGGTGGTTTTGATGACGTCAGCAGCTTATAGCTTTTTGGTGCAGTTTCTTCGGCACAGCTTTTCTGGCAACGCGGCTTTCTGCAGCGCGGCTTTCTGCAGCTTCTTGTCGCAATTTCTTCGGCGGGGTGCTCCCAGCTTGGAGTGGCTTTTCTGGCTACACGGCTTTTAGCGGCGCGGCTTTCTGCAGCGCAGCTTCCAGCGGCCTCTTGTCGCAATTTCTTCTTGCTGCAGCTTGCAGCTTTTTTTCTGGATTCTTTCAGTTTTGGCTCACAGTGGCGGCTCGCGGTGACAGCAGCAATTGCGCAACTTGCGGCTGGTGGCGGAGGCTTCTTCCTCTCCCTCAGATTCCTAGAGCGGTGAGAGTCAGCAGTTCTGCCCAGTGGCTCTCTGCGGTGGCTGCTCCCTCCTCCCCTGGCTGCTTGGCTTCTTCAGGGGGCTGCTCTGGCAGCTCCGTTCAGTTCCCCCCCCTCCTCCTCACTCCTCACTGGCAGCGGCGGAGGGGGAGCACGCTTGGCAGGAGCGATGTGCTCCCTTTGTGCAGTGAACCAGAAAGAGACCGTTTGTTTTCTTTTTTCGGTATTTATGTCCTGTGTTATCATACTTCCAGCTTCCAGAAGATTTATGGGAATTGTGGTTTTTTGCTCGCTGTTTTAATAAGGCAAAAATTCTTAATATGTGGGTCAGTTCACCACACATATATTTCTATATCTCATAATAAGGTGGTATCTTTATTTTCAGCAAGTCTGTGTAATTCTATCAGATGTCTGAATGTTCAAAAATGTCAAGGCTTAACTAAAGGAAATAATATCCCAGGTTCTTTAAGTACTTTCTGTATTTATTATATTATCGGGTTGTTTAATTGTTTTGCATGCACACACACATACATGCCTATACATATATACAGGTATATGAAGTGAGCAGGAGACTTACTGCCTTGTTTTATCTGCCTACATATTTTTGCAAGCAGATTTTATGCTCTTATCTCAGTGAAGCTATTGGAAGGCAACATTTGCAATACAGCTGGAGGGAGGAGTTTCAATTACATGTTCATAAATGACTCTTACAGGAAACAAGTATTTTAAATGCATGGATTGATATCTGAAATGATATATATCTGCACAGAATGTTTGGTATTGATCATGAGGACAATCTATTGTCCTCTAATATGCAGTCAATCTATTAATATTTTTTTTTCCATGACAATGACTTAGAACAAATATACTGCACAAAATAATACAACTTAAGGAATGGAAGAGAAAATAAAAGCCTGGACTTCTTAGGGTCTGAGCAAAGGAGATTTTTTTTATCACTGTTTTTCTGTACCATTAGTGCAAAATACTACTAAGTTGATTTTTTCCTCACTTTTTTAATAAAAGGGAACAATGTCATTTTTAAAATAAAAGGGTAATATTTAAAATTTAAATTCTGGAGAATGCAGTAGTGGTATACTCCTGTATCCTTTGTTTAAATCATTAATTTTAGTAGATCACTTTCTGATAATTATTTGATCTGTGTAATCTTAAAAATACTTGTCAGAACTTTAAGAATGGGGTTCCAAGTGTACTAGGGAATGTATATAGAAAGACTTTCTGATGTAGGTGGCAAATGACTTAGGAGCAATACCTACTGGTAATTGAATCACACGGAGTATCACAGGAAGCTTAGTATAGTAAATACACGACAATAAGTATTTGTCTTGGCTGGGATATTAATGAGTGAGATATTAAACAAATACTTCTGAAATCAATGGAGCATTTACTGCAGTGTTTTACAGGTATGGTATAAGTTGAATTTTAAGGCAAGATCTGAAGGAAGGCAATGTTGTTGCTTTATAATATATGTTGTGCACTCTTGAAGATTAGCAGTACCAGTGAGGAACATCTGAAGACACTTGACTCATTTGTAGTGAGAACAAGTGGAGTTTTACAAATATTTTTTTACAAAAAATGTCATGCACATGTATTTCAAGAAAATTTTACCTATGGAGAGGCCACAGAAAGCTTATATGTAACAACAAGGCTGTAATATGGAAGCATTTGAGATTTTAATCCACTTTTTAGAATCATAGAATCATTAAGGTTGCAAAAGATCATCAAGTCCAACCATCAACCCAACACTACCGTAACCACTAGACCATGTCCTGAAGTACTATGTCTACATGTGTTTTGAATAGCTCCAGGGATGGTGACTCCACCACTTCCCTGAGCAGCTTGTTCCAATGTTTAATCACTCATTCAGTAAAGAATTTTTTCCAAATATCTAATATAAACCTCCCCTGGTGCAACTTGAGGCTATTTCCTCGCATCCTATTGCTAGTTACCTGGGAGAAGAGACCAACATCCACTTCTCCAAGTCCAAATAGAGACATCAAAATGTGTGCTTATTTGCACATGACTGAAACACTGACTGTATTTGCATCATCTGTAGAAATAAAGAAATAGTTTTAGCAAATAAGATCCTTTTTGTTCTTACCCAAAGTCTGGTATACACATCTAGTAGTCTTCAAGATAAATATTTTGCTTTTTATATCTTGAAAATGGGTGTGCTTTAACTAATTATATTCTTTTTTTCTTGATAAGGTTCTTGATTTAGTAAACCTTGCTATGTGCTATTGTGAACTGTTTTACTTGAGTGCTGCTGATATAATCCAGAAAGGCCATGTCACTACTCCATCCTACACCTTCTCTTGTTGATCATAAAAAGCATAAAGTGTTACGATGCTGTGGTAGTATTTTCTGAGAAATCTGATTTTCATGGGTATGTGGTGCAACTCCATTTATGTTCATCATCTCTTTACATTGAAGCTTAGGAAGTAAACAGAAGGAAAATCATACACATGATTCTTAATGGTTTTATTGGTAAGCCTTAGCTCTTCTGCATATTCCCAACTTTGCCATGGTGATAGATGAAGCTTGAAGAAACCGTCAGGTAAACTAAAAAGAATGTAAATCTTTCTCTTTAGCAATTTCTGTACTTTTATCAAGGGATAATATCAGAGTATTTGCAAAATTTAAGCATATTGAGTTGCTGTCAGGAAATCTTATATTTACTATTTGAATATCACAGAAAGAAATATATAACAAATACACTTCTAGGTCTTTGGGGCAAATTTTCCTAAAAAATCTGATAAATTATTAGCTGGACTCTGCCTACTAAAATTTTTACTAAGTGATCTGCATTTAGAATTCAAATGCATGCTTTCTGGCATACATTTTATTTTCTATAGCATTCTCTTTTATTTCTACAGACAACAGTAATCAAATTTTATTAACAATATTTGTAAGGAAACATTAAATCTCATTTAGTTCATGTGTCGGATTTCCTCACGTGACTGTATTAATTTAACTTAATGCAGTTCTGTATTTGTTTATTCAGCATGTAGGTGCTTTCAAAAAATGAAAATAAATCATGCACTGCTATGACCTACAGCTGCAGCATCCAGATCTATGTCTCTGACAGGACTGCTCTCAGAAACAGGGAAGAAAACCTACAGCTAAATCAAATAAATGAGCTTGTCACAGTACTGTGCAAGTTCATAAACCTAGGTGACTATGGAATGTAAGCAGTCAATTCCTCTAGCCATTGAAAAAAGTCACAAGAGAAAACCCCAAATTTACGGCACTGACAGATTCATTTTCAGGGTACTTGCTTAGGTTATAGGAAGATCAAGAGTTAAATCCCTATTCTGAACCCGTGGGTTACAAATCGTAAGGGAGAGATCACATTTAAAGCCTGGAGCTTTCAGTGTCCCTATAACTACCTGCAGAAGAAAATACTCAGCTGCTGCTTTGATTGCATGCCTTAAAGAGAAAAGGGAAATTCATGCAAGAATGAAAAGAAGCTATGCTGATAAAGAGGTTAAAAAGGCAGCAAGAAGTAACTCAAGAGGCCAGAAAGAAATCTTTAGTTAGTGATCACATTTAAACAGAAAAGCTGGGTTGTTTCATGAGCGATAGAGGGGGTATGCAGTTGAAAATCCACTTGTCGCTGAGAGGGCTCCTAAGTGCTATTCTGGCCAGTGATGCTGCTCTGTCTCATCATCAGCTCAGAATGACTTCCATAGCTGCTCTTTGGCCACACTGTGGATGTCCTCCTTAAGTACAGCTGTCTGCATAGGTAAATGTCCCTGCTGTCACTGTCATACTAGGGGACCATGAAGAACTAAAACAGGGTATGGGGATCTACAGAGGCTTGATTCATGTGCACAGCATAAGTTCTCATGCATGAATTGTTTCTTTAATATACTGAGTACAGTTTCGGTCAACAGGAAAAGAAAACAACTAAGAGAGCAAGGGAACCGTAAAACCTGAATGAGGCCCCAGGAAAAAAAAGCAAGCTATAGTTGTAATTGTAATTTTCAGCCATTCTCAGTCTGGAAGAGGTCTCACTTTTCCTTAACCCACTTTGTAAGACCAGGCTTTGCAACTTTGGAAACAGAAGAACTGCTATCACAATCCATTGTGTTGAGCTGCGGGTCCTTCATTAATGAAGTGCTGGGGCCTGAGTTGTGGGCCCAGGTTGGAGCTGACCCGTGGATGAGTCACAACCTAGCAGAATGTCTTGTTTTTCTTATTGGCTTCATGTTCCAGAGGCATAACCTGACCCACCTGTGTCTTTGTGGCTCTTCTCTCATAGGTGGTCATGGTTGGGGTGGTGGGAGAGGCCAGGGCTATTTTAACCAGGAGCCAATCTGTTGGAAGATCTTCCTGTTGGGTGCAGCTTCTGTTGGGGCTGGTTGCATCTTGCTGAGCTCTTTTGGTAGTGTCCTTCCATGTGAAGGGCCACTGAGGGAGCTGTCTCTGTTCATTATGTCCAGCAGGCGATGCTGGCATCACAGTGGGCAGCGGAGGAGCTGGGCCCACAGGAACCTATGGCAGGACTGTCTGAAAGAAGACTTCTGAGAGGATATTGCTGAGTTCAGCGTTGGCCTGTGTGATCAGGCAACTGATGGCAGCATAAAATGATGATGGCTGAAGTGGCACAACGATTAACAACTTTTAAGTAATTTACTGCAGCTGTTAGTTTATAATACTTTTAATTAATCTGACGTATTTCCATTCAAATGTCTTGAAACTTTTAAGGTATTAAACTTTACATATGCCTTATCATGTTGACCATATTTTTATTTATTTTTACCTTGTTTTTTTTTAAAGAAAATGCTATGATTTAGACTATAAATAGATGAAATAAATTTCCAAAGTCAGACATTGCAGTATGATCAATTTCTTTTTAAGTCATGTGTCCTTGGTGGTGAGCTATAGAGGTCAGAATCATTATTAAACAGAAGCATGTGTGTAAATGAATGTGTATCATATGCTAAACAGTAAAGAATGATATTATGTAATATATTATACAGAGATCGTGTTTGTAGTTCAGATTTAAACTTCTGTAAATGTATCTAAACTTGCCCATGGGCAAGATTTTCGTGTTATAACTTGAAAAAAAATGAAGATCTAAGTACTGCATATCTCTTAACAGGGACATTTACTGCAGAAATGGAATGTTTCTGAGAATATTCATGCTGCTTACTTCTTATTAAATATACATATTAAGAAATATGTTTTTATCCTTTTATCTGTGAGTTTCAGAAAGTTGTTCTGAGTTATCTGGCAATATTCTTCACTTTTAAATTCTGTGAAGAACAATCATTCAATAGCTTTTGACATAAAACACTATGTGGTATTTGTTTTCAAACAGCTTTCTGGAGAAATTATTTTCTAAAACTAACAGGTGGAATGTTGTGGATTGTTCTAATGATGCTCACTGTTGTCAAAAGTCAATAATAAAATTCCAAACTTAGCATTTCAGTTAAAAGTTACTTCCAAATAACCCACATGATCTAGCCCAACATGCCTTGCTTTCTGCATGATTTTCCTTCATTCTTATTTTTGGATTTCCCCAGTAAGGAGTTCTGCCACTCAAAACTTACTAGAGACAGTGGGTGAAATTCAAAATTGACTTTAAAATTAATAAGATACTGATGAATCCTAGTCTTATTAAAAGTTAGTATAAAGTATAATCAGAACAGATGAGTGGTGTGATATTTGATATTTAAAAAATTACTGACCAGCCCACTGTCTTTCATAAACTTAAAAAAAAAAACCTTTCCTTTTTTTTCCTCTTCAGACTACCTCATTTACCTTCTAAATACTTTAGGGTCTTAAGTTTTTCAGATTTTATCTCAGAACAGTTTAGAATAAAGGTCATTCAAAATACTTTGCAAATAAGCTATTTCTAGCATTTGCCATTTTGGGTCAATGAAATTATTTTTAGATAAACCATTCTTCTGAAAAATAGTAATAACTTGCCACATTTCATAGTCTACTTCAACAAAGGTAATATTTGTGTGGGAGAGAGGTTTTGAATGTGTCATTTTGCACTGGCTTTTAAAATTTCTGGTATAATAACAATTATTTTTCTTTTTTATATCAAAAATCTCTTCTGCTGTGATGCAACCTCTCAGAAGCATCACTTCCATGTTCTGTCTGGCACCCAAAAGAAAAATATGAAAACCCTAGTTAGTAATGAATCACTGTTAATAACACAGATCTGAATACCAAATATAAACTATTAGAAAGTAGGTAGTGATGCTGTCATGCTGTTTACAAAACTAGGAATGTAAACACTGAAAATGACTACATCCTGTAGGAAATTACAAATCTTGAGTAATATGTATTAACTTGCATTTTAGAAACAGAACAGACATTCAAATAAACAGTTTATATACACTTGATCTGCAATTTTTTTTTATAGCTTTAATTTTTCCCTCTTGTGGTGGGTTAATCTTGGTTGATCACCAGATGTCCACCAAGCTGAACTATCACCCTCCCCACCCCTCTTCCTCTTCCTCCTCAACAGAGAAAAAAAAAAAAAAAGAATAAGAAAAAAATCCCAAAACCCTTGTGGGTAAAACAAAAGCAGTTTAATGATAACAGAGTGAAGCTAAGCAACTCTGCACGCAGAAGCGAAGACAACTAAAGATTTATTCTCTACTTCCCATCAGCAGGTGATGTCTGGCCACTCCCTGGGAAGCAGGGCTCCAAGACACATAGTGGTTACTCCAGAGGACAAAGGAATGCCCCCTGCCTTTCTCCTCCTTTTCCCTAGCTTTATAGCTGAGCTGACGTCATATGGTCTGGAATATCCCTTTGGTCAGTTCTGGTCAGCTGTCCTGGGTGTGTGCCCTCCCAAGATCTTGCCCACTCCATCCCACTGAGGGGGGGAATGTTGGGANGGACGAGCTTTGGTGCTATGCAAGCACTGCTCAGCAGTAGTCACAACACAGGTGTGTTATCAACACCCTTCTAGCTTCCAGCAAAAACGCTGCACCATGAGGGCTGCTATGGGGAAAATCAGCTCAGCCAGACCCCGTACACCTCTATATGTTAGAGGTGGCTTAAGCTAGAAGATGTATTAGAAAAACAGTCTCAAAATGTAACACAGAGAACAATTAGAAATGTATTACATTACTTCTTTATTCCTTCATGACTGTGCTGGTTTTGGCTAGGACAGAGTCAGTTTTCTTAGGAAGAAATTCTTCAGTACGAGGGTGGCAAAACTTTGGAATAAATTGCCCAGAGATGTTGTGGCTGCACCCTCCCTGGAGGTGTTCAAGGCCAGGTTGGACAGAGCCTTGAGCAGCCTGATCTAGTTGAGAGGCGGCCCTGCCCATGACAGAGGTTGGATTAAATGATCTCTAAGGTCCCTTCCAACCTAGGCCATTCTATGATTCTATGATTCTTCATAGTAGTTAGTATCGGGCCACGTTTCACATTTGTGCTGAAAACAGCATTGATAATACAGCAATGTTTTAGTTACTGCTGAGCAGTGCTTACTGCTCAGCATATAAAGTTAGGGGAAGAAGAATAAAGCAGGGGACGTTTGGAGTCATGATGTTTGCCTTACCAAGTAATCACAATGAACAATGGATGGAGCCCTGCTTTCCTGGAAATGGCTGAACACCTCTCTGTTAATGGGAAGCAGTGAATGAATCCCTTGTTTTTCTTTGCTTGTGTGCATGACTTTACCTACTAAACTGTCTTTACCTCAACCCACGAGTTTTCTCACTTATACCCTTCTGATTCTCTCCCCAGTCCCACTGCAAGGGATTGAGCAAGCAGCTGTGTGGTGCTTAGTTGCTGGCTGGGGTTAAACTATGACAATGACAGGTTTTGTTCACTGTTTTTCAAAGCTATTAGTATGTTAATTATATGTACAAAATGATCATTAGTTTAACAGGGTGACAAAAATGCTGTCTTTATGTAACATATCTGCTGATTAAAAAAAAATAGACTTATTTTCCAAAAGGAGATCAAATAGGTAGGAAGCTGAAATAGCACTGGAAGCTACAGTTGCTTGGAGAAGGCAGATAATTCTTCACTTTCAAATTAGTCACCCAAATACATGTTTTCATTTCATACCTTAGAAACTAGTATGCTTCTCTAAGGAAGGGAAAAATGTTAGAGGACCCAGAAGGAAAGATGTGAAATGAGTCATCAAAACATTGTTTTGATATACAAGAAATACAAAAAATCCTTTGTTCACTCAGCAGAGGTGAAAAATGAAGTAGAAAACAATCAAGTACGTTTTGTATACTTCTTCATTTTGAATGTTGGTTGTTGATTAATTTTCTTCATATATATTTAGGGTTATTTAATTTTAAAAGTGTCTGACAAGTTCACAGTGGTAATAACCAGTGGCAAATGATTATGTATGTCACAGTGTTGAATTAACATAACTTTTTAAAGAGTACAATAACTCCCTTAATAGATAAACCTTGCTGTCTCTTTATCATGAAGGGCCATGGCTAGATAAGAAAGATCATTAATTTTTAACATTTAAGACAGACATATTGGCCCTGTTAAAATCCATCTTCAGCATTGTTATATCTTTATCATGTTATATCTTTAATGAGTGCCACTGTATAACGTTAGAGAAGATACCAGATTAAAATGGAGATTATACTTTTAAGATAAGATTTTTTTTAATTAATGAAGCCTATTTTTGATATAGCAGTGTACATTCCCTTTAGATTTTTTGAAGATAAAAATATTCACATAAAGGGATAGCTCTTGTAATTATAGAATTTGATGCTCAGAGGTATAAAGTGCAGATTTTTGATTTCTTTTTGTAGCTCAGATTACTGATATTATTAAAAATGGTGTTGTAGTTTGAAAAATTATAGAACAGTAGATACTGATTTAAGCATTACAGAGAAGACCTTGTAATGGATCAGAGTAAAGAAGATTAAAGTTCTGTTAAAATCATTCATTTCCTTCAAATAATTTTCCTCTCAGCAGAAATATGAATGCTGACAATAAAATATGCAAGGTTGCTCTATATCCCAGTTTTACACATCAGATATTAATGAAGATAATTGAAGGCATACTTGAGGCCTGCTATAAAAATGCTTAAGACAATGTGTGATTACTGTGTACTCTTTGCACCTGGCTTAAAAATGAGAATGAGAAATTTCATTTCTGTACAGGGGTACTCCTGGAAAAACAGGTTTTAAATCAATACTATAAATGAAGAAAATTACCTGTCAATTGCTAAAAATAATTTTTCAGATAAAACTGTTTTCTGTATCAGTATAATGTGATCTTATGATCGTGGTGTTTCAGAATATGTTTTATCTGATATGAAGTAAGAAATTTAAATTGAGTGAATGGATTTGATTTCTATAATCCTTATTCATTATCTTGCTTTAGCTGTTGAATATTATAGGAAGAGAAAGGATGGGGCAAACTCAGATAAAATCCTGTTAAAATGCAAATGACATGAATTTCTAGATAATGAAGTATGCATTAAGCTTGGAACACTAATGACTGTAGTAGTAAAAAGTATATGACATATTTTATGTACCTCTATCTCTTCTTTGTGCTCATTTAGATGAAAGTATTGAGATAATGATAGACTTTATAGTCCTTTTACCACAAAAATAAAGGGCTTTAGAACACCTTTTTTTTTATTTTTTTATTTTTCTGCTTATATAAACAAAAGATTTCAGGTGAACAAGTAACATTCTCAGATATATGTAAGAGAGCAGTTGGAGTGTATCTATCTGGCTCTCCTTGGGAGCAAATGAGTGAGTTGAGAGCTTGTGGGTAAGGATTAAGGGGCAGACTAACAGGAGTGACACTATTGTGGGTGTTTATTACAGATCACCTGATCAGGATGGGGAAGTTGATGAGGCCTTCTACAAGCCGCTGGAAGTAGCCTCACAATCAAATGGCCTGGTTCTCATGCAGGACTTCAATTACCCTGATATCTGCTGGGAAAGCCATACAGCCAGGCATGTTCTGTCCAGGAGGTTCCTCCAGCGTATTGATGATATCTTTTTAACTCAGGTGGTGGAGGAACCAACAAGGAAAGGTGTGCTGCTAGACCTTGTATTAACAAACAAAGAAGGTCTGCTTGGGGATGTAAAGGTTGGGGGCAGCCTTGGCTGTAGCGATCATGACATGACTGGGTTCATGATCATGCAAGAAAAAAGCAGAGCAAAATGTAGGAATGCAACCCTGGACTTTAGGAGGGCCAACTTTGTCCTCTTCAAGGACATACTTAGAGGAATCCTATGGGCCAAGATCCTAGAAGGCAGAGGAGTTGAAGAGAGCTGGTTAATATTCAAACTTCTCTTCCTCCAAGCTCAAGACCAGTGCATCCCTTTGAGTGAAAAATCATGTAGTGGATGCAGGAGGTCTGCATGGATAAGCAGGGAGTGGCTGCAAAAACTCAGATGGAAGAAAGAGGTTTATACTATGTGGAAGAAGGGACTGGTCACTTGGAAGGATTATAGAAACAAAGTCAGGGTATGTAGGGAGGCAGTAAGGAAGGCTAAGGCCCTCTTGGAATTAAATCTGGCAAAAGAGAGCAAGAAGCGCTTTTTCAAGTACATAAGTAGTAAAGAAGAGCGGGGAGAATGTGGAGCCTCTGCTGAATGAAGTGGGAGCCCTGGTCTCAGAGGATGCAGAGAAGGTGGCGTTACTGAATGCCTTCTTCACTTCAGTCTTTCCGTTAAGACCAGCCCTGAGAAATCCCAGTCTCTGGTGGCAAGAATGATAGTCTGCAGGAAGGAGTACTCTCCTCTAGTCAGTGAGGATTGGGTTAGAGATTATTTAGGTAAACTGGACACTCACAAATCCACGGGACTGGATGGGATGCATGCATGAGTGCTGAGGGAGCTGGCTAATGTTAATGTTAAGCCACTCTCCATCATTTTTGAAAGAACATGGAGAACCAGAGGGGTGCCTGAGGACTGCAGGAAAGCTAATATCGCTCCAGTCTTCAAAAGAGCAAGAAAGAGGAGCCAGGAAATTACAGACCAGTCACCCTCACCTTTATCCCTGGAAAGGTGAATAGAACAGCTCATTTGGAGATCATCTCAAAGCATGTGGAGAGAAAGAGAGTTATCAGGAGTAGTCAGCATGGATTCACCAAGGGGATATCATGCTTGACAAGTCTGATAGCGTTCTATGATGGTGCGACTATCTGGGCAGATGAGGGGAGAGCTGTGGATGTTGTCTTCCTTGACTTCAGCAAGGTTTTTGTCACTGTCCCACACAACATCCTTATAGAGGTCAAGAAGGGTGGGTTAGATGAGCAGACTGTGAGGTGGATCAGGAACTGGCCAAACAATAGAGCC
>VZZY01024310.1:228-10606 GCA_013400335.1 Eurystomus gularis
AAAGGACAAATGGATTTTGATGGCTGACTCAGTGGAAACCTATTCTTTCTTTAAAAACAAACAAACAAACAGTTTTGTGCTATGTCAGTCAGCTGAATCAACTCACATAGTATGCGCACAGATACCAGACCTGACAGAAGGAAAACAGTGGGAGTGTGCAGAAGCAAGGGGAAAGGGAGTACCCCACTGTGGAAGTAGCTTGTTAGATTAATGTAAAAAGTGTGTCTTGGAGGACAAACTGGTTTACAATAAAACCTACTCTAGGAGAAAAAAGGTAAAAAAAGTCATATAGAACAAAATCCACCAGGAGGTAGTTTGACATTGTACTTTAGGCTAAGATCCAAGGAAGTCTTTCAGCATAACTGTAACATTTTGCTCATTTTAGTAGTATCTTTAGGCATTTCCAGGTAGAAACAGAGTTATGAGAATTTAGGCTAAAACAACTTTACCATATACCTGCAGGTAGATTCATATATTTCAGTTTAGTATAGTTCAATTATCAGTCTCATTTATTACCCACCAAGATGTGAAACCACAAGGTGAGGTTAAAGTATCATCAAGGGTATCTTCATCACTTCAATATCATTGCCTTAAAAAGCACTGACCAGGAGAAGGAGATGACCTCATTTCAGAATTATTACAGTACCAAGAACTCAGTTTCAACATTATAATTCATTTTCCTACAGAATATTTCAAATTTATGATCAGTTTCCTGACATATAATAGCTAATCGTTAAGGATAGCCACTTTAACATAATATGAATACGCATTTCTCCATAGGTAATACAACAGTTCCTGCATTAGCATTATTGACTAAGGTGCATTTAACTTCTTCACTAATACTTAATGGAAGGTTAATGTATAAGTCAGAAGATTAAATGGCTTTTACTTAGAACAAGTATATTGATTAAAATAACTTAGTGTGGTTTTTAAAGCTGATGATATAAAAGTAGTCACACTTTTTAATATTTTATTAAATATTATGGGCAAAATGTGGGCTTAACTGACCAAAATTACTGGAAGTTATTGTACTAATTATACTTTGAGCTAATTATTGCTCATAGTTAACAAATGAATATTTTATACTGAAAGGTAACACATCATTCCTGCTAAATACAGCACTCAAAATTAGCTTGATTCCATCAGTGCAGGAATTTCACTACCACTGTGAGCGAAGTCCTTCACATCCACATTCTCTTTCTTCTGCATGGCGCTAGTGAAGAACAGGGTAACCTTCTAAATACAAATTGCCTGTTCATTGCCAATAATGTGTACTTCTGTTTCCTTTTCATGTGTTAATATTGGTACTCCAAAGTCTGTGCTAGATTTTATATACTTGGTATCTCAAATTTTAACCTATAGCCACAGATCTGGGGCTTGGCAAGTTGTCTGGTAGATGTTTTTTATCTAAATTCAGGAATTTTGCAGGGGTACAACACTGAGGAGCTGATCTCACAATTGCATGAAATAAGATGCTTNAAGTCTTTCTACTACTGTGAAATTGTTTTTATCAAAGTGAAAGTCATAGTTTGGGATGAAAATGCTATAATTCTGAAGGATGCAGGTAGGCAAACACTTTAGGTATTAATGGCAGTGGATTAGGTTCCCTGATGTCACTGGTGATTGGTGTGCACAGCTGAGTAGCCAATCGTAGGCCAAAATAAGATGAGCCTGATAAAGAATGGTTTGATTATGCCAGCTTTGGTGAACTGGAACAGCTCTAATTATAGGTGGATGCTGGTTGTGTTTGACTGCTACTATGATTCTGTTTGTTTGCAGAGAGGCACTCACTGCACCTGCAAGCCATCTCTGTTTACACCTTTTGGAAACACACTTGATCTGTCATGGCTTTTGCTTGAACTAGATTTTCAAACTGACCTAGATAACAGTAATAAGGGCACATGATGTAACAAAAAACACTAATCGTAACTGGGATCTTCAAACACCCCTTTGCTCACTGAGAAAAGAACAAAGATTGGCTTAATGTTTCATGGCTCAGCAGAATATGTTTTTTATTTACATCCCTCTTAAAATTTCAAACATACTTTTATAAATGCAGTACATATTTACTGAAACTCAAGATCATGGAATAATTTTTGTAGCAGAAAATAGCTAAGATGAGATATTTTTGTGCTAGAAAAGGGAGAGATAAGAGTCTAAAAAATTTTGAGTGACACTGGGAAGACAGTATGAATGAGGTTCCTCACTGTATCTCCCTTGGCAAAACTATCAGGTAGCAAATACAGCTATCAAATGCAACTATGACAATGTGCATTTGAAGAAAGGAAATGTCTCTTCATGCAACATAGTTAAACTGTAAAACACCCTGCATCAGAAGGCTGAAGGTTCTAACAGTGAAATTGGATTGAAAATTTTACTGTATGAATCCAAGGAAGTAAAATCCATTATGAGATACTAGATTTTTTGCTTCTGAATCAGAAAGCTCCAAGCAGGAGTCTGGAGGAGCATTCTGGAGAAACATCCTTGTGTTTGGTAAAGTCACTCCAGAACTGCTATAATTGTCTCAAAGTTGCCCTTGCCTTTTCTGTTTCCTTTGCAAACCAAGTGCTTTTTTCTCTCTTTCTGTTATATCTCCAGAAAAACCCTTCACTGACAGTCTGCTTATTCCAAAACCTTTCAACTCACAGTCCTTCCACCCTAACATTATTTCAGCTCTGAGATGGACACCTTCAAAGTTGTGCTGGTCATTTTCAAATCCTGTTTTAAAGTCTCTGTGGGCTTGACCAGGTAGCATCCTCACTACAGCAGTGGGGTCAAGACTTTCTGGGTTTAATTGTTATTACATTCTTTATCCATTAAACCTTGAGTCAGCAAAAGGGGATGCTACTTTATATGAAAACAAGTCTAACGAAAGCTGCTATAAAAAGAGCTGGAAGTACAAATAAAGTCTGATTAAATGATTGTGAACTGACTCAGTTTAACTTATAGTCGGTTTGTGATGAGATCTTGGGTTTCAAAAGGGCAAACCTTAATAAACTGAAGTAACTAATTAGTTAATTTGTCAGCTACACTGAGCTCTGAGATCTGAATGTGGAGTGTATTAGTATTTTAAACAAATCTATCAAGTCAGTGGTAGTGCCATAAGATTACAGTATAAGAAATATAAGACTTGGTGTAAAGGAGCACGGGTGGAAGAGTGAGAGATTAGTCTGATCTCAATAGTATGCTAGGCTTTAGCTTTTGAAGGGTTGCACAAAAAGACATTGAATTGAAATAGCAGAAAATGCTAAAGGCAGATCATGCTGGACTAATCAGATATCCTTTTTAGATAATAATATTTCTCTACACAAGGGAAAAATAAACTAGATTTACTGAAGTATTCGGTATGGTGTCACATAGGAAATTACTACTTCAGATAGAGAATGCAAGGATTAAGACAAGAATTGTGAGGTGGATAAAGCACTGTAGAGGACAACAAAAGCTTATGGAAGAGGAACTATTGGGCTCTGTGGAGGTTATTTGTGCAGTTCATGGATAAATCTTGGGACTGATCTGTTTATTTCTGTTAATGACATAAAAAATAAAGGGTAAAAAAACCCAGAATGCTCCAAAAAGGGGCATGAGTAGAACTTGCTGATGAGCAAAACTGAGTTAGAGAAATAAATGTGTATGTAGATATCACCTGGAAACAACTGAATGATCTTGAAGGACTGAAATATTGGAAGTGGGATGAAATACTGCAAAATGGAAGTTTATTGAATTTAGGATTAGCAACAAACTCCTTTTGTATACAAGCATAACATCAGCTGAAAATAAGTGAGAGAGTTATAGTCCTGAAGATTTTAATTTTTCATAGGATAAGATCATTGGGAGGAGTTAGACTGCTATCAAAAGAGAGACTGAATGATTATTATTCCTTAGCACCTAGGAGGAAAGATACTCAGGAAATTACCAGTCAGAGGAAATTATCATTTCTTTCAAACTGATTTGAGAGTACATTTTTCTAACAAGCCAAATAAAGACTGAATAAAATATATGAACTCCAGTGTTAAAAGTTTAAACAATAGAAAAACCCCATATTTATAACAGATCTTAAAACAACTGTGAAGAAAAAATGTCTGTTATGAGAGGCAACTGGACTCAGTGACCCAGAATCTCTTTCCAGTCCTGTGCTTGCACACTAGAAGCAAGAACAGAAGCAGTGTAAAATGCCTGTACAGACACAGATAAAAATGAAAATAATTTTTACTGTATGATACTTTAGGTCCAAAGAGCTTCAGTAATATTTTAATTTCTATTTAATTTTTCAGATTTAAACCAGCACTGACTGAGCTATAAAATAAGTATTGAGCATACATTTTAAAGCAATACTATGGTCCTGTATCTTCCATACAAAAGAAAGTTAATATGTTTTATTGCCACGTATTGTAAAGGGTAAAATTTTCAGAGAGAGAATAAGCAATGTGAATCAGTAGTAACAACCCGTTTGAAAAGTCTGCTTTACCCCTGGGATTAGGAACAGAGTGAATTGCTTTGGTCCAATACAGGGTACCTTTCACAACTGGGAAGAAAAAATTCAAGAGTGGAAATTGGTGCTCCAGTTAATTGAACCTCTTTCTCCATCTGCTACAAACAGAACTTTCTTTTAAGGTAAAGCAAATGTGAGATAGAAATGGAGAGAGGATTTTCATGTTTTGTTGAGGGTACTGCTTTCTCTCAACAAAGTACAGACACAGGCCTGACACTGACTGGCGCAGGCTCTCAGAAAAAGCTACAGCTGTCTTGTGCATTAGTTCATCCTGGAGCATGTGACTGAGGGTGATGCAGCAAAGCCAGTCTGTGTGCTGCATACCCTTGCTTGTGTGCAAACCGGCAGTGTCTTGTGAGAGCAGGCAAATTGAAGGGTCTGCCAGGCTGACTGAGCTGCCCTGAATCCCTCTGGGACTACTTGAGGATGACCCAAGATGCTGAACTGTCTTTGACTGTAGTTATAGCAGTTATAAACAATAATCATTAATACTTTATTAATGACAGCCTAATCACTTGAAATATTCCTAAAGTATTTGAGCTCCTTTAGCTTACAATAGCTTTTCACTAAATGATAAATTTTACAAATCTGTTGAAAGGTCTTTTTGAAAATATAAATTCTGGAGATTAAGACTTTCTTAAATCCGACTAATATTAATTTACAGATAAGCAAACCAGTTTAGTTAAAATAAATCTTGAGAAAATTGAGTCTATCCTAAGGTGAGATGCTGTGATTTCAGTGTTTAATGTTTTTGCACTCCAATTTTCGCACAGTGCAAGAGTTTGTTGTGGCAAGCTATGACAAGGGCTAAGGTGGCAGGGGAAAGACTGAAACTGCCTGTAAAAGTTGGGGGTTAGCCCTGAACTAAACACCTGTTGAGCCTTTCTACTAAAATAACAGAAAGACATCAAACACATCTTAAAAATAAATGGTCTTAATTGCACTCTGAGCATATTGACTGGGGCAGATTAATCAGGGCGTGTAGCACTTTCCATTTTTAGTTCTGGTTAGTTTAAATAAGAAATAGTTGTACCAACTGGCACTGTTCTGTGCATGCCTAAACCAGAACTGGAAACATTGCAAGAAACACTGAAGAGGGTTTTAATATTTATCAGGAAGGTTGTTAATGAGTTTCCAGAAGGGGAGGATGAATTGCAATTTTTTTCTAGTATTAGAAGACAGAAAGGAGAAAACTACCTCATATCCTAGTTTTAGGTGCAGGTAGTTATAATCTAACCTACATTCTTATTTCTTTTCATCCCTTGCATCTCAGTATATCAATCTTTTCTTTATAAAATAACAAATTTTTGCAATAATGCACACCTGTTAGAGCTAGTTCTCTATGGAAAAGAAATACGAAGCTGTTACCAAAACCAGAAAATCATGCTTCATTAGAAAAAGTTTGTTTACACTGACCCCAGGAAATATTAGAATAAAAAAAAGTATTTTTTATCCATTTCAGAATAAGTAGTAGCAAACAATAACGATGCCAGTAAAATAAGTAGTGAAAGACTTCGAATACAGGAAAATGCAGTTCAGAGTGCAATTTTGAAAATTTTCAGGAAAATATAAAGGTTTTAGACAGTTCATTGCTGCTAAAATCCCTTTTACTGATAATATAAACACAATTGTAATGACTATATTGGTCATCACCTTAAGTCTAATGATCAAGAGAAATTTTAAATTTCACCTTCTGTTCAGGTAAGCACCCTTGGACAATGGTGGAGAGTCCTCTGTACTTAGTATATAGCACAAAAGGAGCCTGATCATGCTTGAATGCGAGTGTTTCATTGACTTGAATAGGAGTAAGATTGCTCCATCAATCTAGATTTTCTTTCTTCTCCCTCTTCTTTTGTTTCAGATTGGTGACTCTAGCCTGAGCTGTCAGTCAAAAATTTTGTTAGATGAGACTCATTGCCACTTTCATATTTTCAGTGATATTAAGGATTTATATTATACATATATTTATGTTTCACTTACAGTTTAACAGCAATAGACCTTTAGCATGTGAGTGCTGAACAAACCTGATTGCTTGCTGATATTAGGAGTCCAACTTTAGCTTATGTATTTTACATAGTAAAAAAATGGTTTTTTAACTTGCACAAATTCAGCTTTTATCCTTACTATATTCTGTGAATGGCTTACAAAGCTTTTGATTACATGGCTAATTCAGGGAAAAATTAGTACTGCTTACCTGTTGTTTTGACTTGCTGCATTAATTGTTCTTGATTATGGTAATTAACTCTAATCAGCTACCTGTTCCTGCAAAATATATGATCTTTTAGATGCTTTTCACAATGTTTTCAGCCAGCAAGAAAAATAAGAGCTCAGTTGAGAAAAAAATTCAGCTCTGAAGGCTTTAATTGAACAATCTCAGTGAGATACCATTGTTTTGGGTTCCATTCAATTTAATCTAGATTTACGAGTTTAAAGCATCTCCTTATTATTGATCTTGGAGTGCCTAGAATTACGTAAAATCCTTCAAGTCAATGTAGAGTCATTGCATTACTTAAGCATTAAGCCATGAATATTTAATTTTATTTGCCAAAAAAGTTTTTGTTACTCTACCATTTTTCTTCTGTCTGAACTGTGCTTCTAGTGAGGGGAATTGACATCTGCATGACTAGTAATAACTAAAACAGGGAACAATCTGTACTAGCGTGTTTTCTAATATATCAAATGCCTATAAGGCAGGCTGAGTCAAAGCATAGTTATTTCTCTCAGATGTTTTGTATAGGAGGTGATGTAACCATTTTTAGTCTAACTGGTAAATACTTAAGGCTCTCCAGGCAATAACATGCTTAATTAGATGAGTACTAAATAATTATTTAAACTATTGACTATTGTAGCTCATATTGACATTATGAGCTATCACACTAAATGCAGGGCTGAAGTTGTGTCATTTTGCAGCTTGAGCTTCACAAGTGGTATGAGCATATAATCTAACATTTTTTTCTGACTAAAATTCATGTTTGTACAAATTGCTTTCACCACAGGCTATCTTTGGTTTTCTGAAGAAATACAGACATGTATAACATTGTATTTCACATACTTTTCTTACACAACATATAGGATGCTTACTGTGTTTTTTAAAATAAGCATTGAATGCGTTAGGTATTATCATTCTTGGTTTTTTAACACAACGGTCTTCAAAGCTGTTCCCTTAAGCAGTATTAGTATGTCCAAATCCTTACAGGCAATGTAATTTTAGCCTTGCTTTCATTGACATCTCTCACCTTTCTTTTGTTCACTTCAGACTTCTGATTCATCTGTGCTCTCATTTTGAAATTCTCACTGTGGTATTTAATGTTATCACTGACTCTTTCCCACCATCCTGCTCCTTTTATTCTCATTTTTGTTCCCATTCTGTCTTTCAGAACTGTTATATCATACCCTGAACTACGATTTATAATTATGATACTTCTAAGTTTCTACTTTCTTCTTTCTTTTTTTTTCTATTTTGATATTCTCTTAACATTACTTCTCAATATATTTGTTTTTCCCCTTTTTTGGACATCGTATTTATTGAATTGAGGTTTCTTTCTTTCCCTTTAAGCATGTTATTTTGTTTTCTCTCAAGATAATTAGGATTTACACATTCTTTTTGTAACTAATTAACACATTTATTTCTTTTATTGATACATTATTTTCATTGTTTTGGGCAATAATTTGAAAGAAATTAAATATATAAATCTAAAATGTATCATAATAGTGAAGGAAGATCATAAAAATGAGTGTTAGGTAAATTATCTCTTCACACTATTAAGGTTTTCAAAGTTTGATATAGCTTGATACACTATAAAACACTTTGTACAACTTTCATGGTTTGACTATGATCCTTTGAATACTCAATCTTTCCTCTCCTATCTCGCAGGGACTGTGTACTTTTTCTATCTCTTCAATTGTACAACTTTTTTTGAGCTTCAGAAATTTCAGGCTAGAGGAACTTCAACAACATTCTAGTCTACCTTAATATCAAAATACAATTGTTAAAGCTTTCTTCTGAGAAACAGGTGATTGAAAGCTGTAGGAAGCTGAGGAAGTTGCTAGACCAGGTCATTGCTTCCTGCGTTAATATTTTCACGTAATTAGATTATTATATGTATTCTATGCATGCTACCATTTGTGCAGTGGTATGCAAAGGAAATTTTCAGCTACTGCTAGTATAGCTACCATACTGTTTGTCTAGTTAGTAGTCCAGCAAGTACAATACTTCTTAAAGATCCTCTCTCAAACTTTTGTGGAAATATCTTTCACATGCTCCTGTTACTCCATTCCCTTATTGCTACACTTCAAGGAAACACCCTGCAAGTTCAGAGTCAGCAGAATGATACTGCAAGGAGTAACTTACCAGATGACTGAGGGTCACACAATGATATCTGTGCTGCATCCCTCAAAATGTATAGCATCAAGATGTGTTGAATTTGTAACCAACTCATGGTACACCTGCCCAGCTATGATCTGTATTAGTAAATAAAGCAGATCCATTCTTCAGTCTCAGACTGAATGGTATGGCATAAATAACATTCATATATAGAAATCCTCATCTAGCTGGGTATGTCATGATACAGTGGATGCCAATTCTTAGCTCCCTTTAGTTTGTTCGTGTGGATATATATGTTGCAAAACTCTGGCAAGAAGAGAATCTGAGAGTGAAGTTGCAATTCGGCTAACTTGCAGGGAAGTAGAACGTCCAAAGACTTTTCCCAGGACAGATCAGTGATAAGCAGATTCTGAAAATAAACATCTGAAGAGAATCAGAAACTACAAACATCCTCCACTGAGGTGGCCTCCTAGCTTTTATTGGGACCGTTTCTAACAAGTGTATAAACTGACTATATGGATTAGAATTTCCATCCCAGAGATTGGGACTTAAGAACATATACTGTTGAGAAAGAGCAGAACCTGACACCAGAGCTATCTGGGAGTACCAACTTTTCACTAAATCTCAGTTCTTTTACTAAATTGAGAAGAAATGGGCAAGAAAGACACACAAGAGTGTTCTGGCTGTGTATAATTACTAGATTATTCTCGCTGTGTAACAATTTACGGGGAGGACTTTAGACAAGCTTTACTGCCAAATTATGCTGGAACAAAGTGTAGCTTTTGCATTTGATTATTTACTAATAACTTCCTGTGTTGCTTTCATGCACTAACTTTGCAATTGTATCAACAAAAGCTAAGACCTCATCTTTACTAATCCATGCTATTATTTCCAAACACTTATAAAAATATGCCTCTCTCTTAGCATTTATTGCAGTAACTGTAGTTATATTACTGAAGGATAGCTTTTAGATTCTTAATACTGTACTCGCTTTTCTCTAGCTGTCTCCAGTTGTCTATTGCTGTTAGCAAATACAAGTAGTTGTAACTTGCTAGCTATTTCCACTACTTTATGCTCCACAGTCCATGCACTATAAAATTCTGTATTTGTAGAGAGCCATCTTATCTAACTATAATTCTAAGCAAATAATCTGAAAGATAAATCCATAATTTCTTAGCTGTTCATGTGTTCTTTGTTATTAAAAGGAGATCCAAAAGTTACCAATCCCACCTATTTTTGTTGGCAATCCTCTGGAGGGTAATTCAGACTGGCATATAAGTGCCTCTGCCCACCTATGAATCACCAAAAGCTACAACACATTACTGCCTCTTTCAGGTGTGGTCCCAATCCAGTTCACTGAGTGGTCCACCTGGATTTCCCTCAGGAGAACGTATTTGCCTTTCTGTATGACACAGCCCTGAACCCTTTTTATATGTGACCAGATGTTCATGGACATGGAGTCTTGCTCTTGCTGCCTGAAGTAGTATCCTGCTCAAGAGCTCCTGCTTTGCCTCACTCATGTCTGCCATTTTGTTCCATGAGGGCTTTAAGCTATGGTCTCTACA
>VZZY01024310.1:15143-31126 GCA_013400335.1 Eurystomus gularis
TGTGCTGTCTAGCTTTTTAATCGTAGCATAATGTTAATGCTATTAGAGTTTCTATGAAGACACACAGAGGTCAAGGATGCAAGTGGGGAAAAAAATGAAAAGGGGAAAAGAAGAAAAGATTATATGTACTAATTACATTTTCTGGAGCTTAGCATGATGGTGTGACTTATATTTATGCATTTTGGCCTGATGATCTTATTTTAAAACTATTCTTTCTATACTGATTCTAGAGTAGGGTATAAAGTAGGGTATAGATCAGGGGAAAATACAGACTCTTTACATTGTTGAAAACTGTTAACCCCACCAGCTCCTATAAATGGAAAATCTTTCCTTTTCAGTTTATCCAAATTTGCGTTTCAAATCTTCCGTATGCAAGAAGATGAAGCAAACTGCAAACTTACAGATGTACATGTTTACAGCGAATCTTGTTCAGTAATACTCAATTCATACCCACATTAATCTGCAACTGCATGTGCTGAGATGCACAGAGTTAATTTCAATTCTTCATCTAACAAACCTAGATATTAAATTGGTTCCCTTATTGTCAAAGAAGTAGTAATGTCTACATGCCATTTTCACTTAGCTTTACATATCTGCACTTGGCTTTATTTCAGGTAAGGATGCCATTGAAAATACTATTACTTATTGCAAGAATTTTGTAGCTTTTTTGCTGTTAGTGGGGATGGGGAAATTCTCAGTTATTCTTGGTTATTTTTTACATTGTTACTCATATTTGCACAAGCTTCTAATACACTGCAACTTTGCCATTAAATATTGCCTCTGGCCTATAGTTAGCGCAGTCTATTTAAATTTCAATTGGAGAAAAAAACACCTTTTTGTATAATGTGATCAATTTTTGAAGCTCTAATTTTCTTGCTGCTTGTAGAAACAAAGCAGCCATGCTTACAGAGAAAGCCCTTTCTACAAGATATAAATATTTGCTATTTGTAAATTCTCAATGAGGGTTTAGTTATTAAAAATCTAAAGGAAGAAAATTACTAATAATGATTGGTTTTGAGCTAATGAGGTGTTTTTATGCAAATATATGAACCTTAAATATGACCTGGAAACAAAAGACTGCTTAACAGTTACTATTAAGCTATACATTAGGAGATCAATTAAAGAGAACTTCTTTCTAATGATCAAGCTGTACGAGAGTTGCTATGGAAACCTGGAAAGAGAGAGATTCAGAATGCAAAATAGGTACAGAAATAACAACAACAAAAATTGTAAACAAGTATAGAATGTGTCTTAGCAGTTAAGTAATAAAAGGCTAATTTAATTGTTTTCCACCACAATATGCGTGGACGAAGGGCACTTTTCCATATGAAGGTGCCAGTTTAGTCCACATTTGGATGCCATGAACCAAGGCAATGCCAAGATAATACTGGTAATCAACAACAGTTCCCTAAATTGCAATATGGGATAGAAAGACAGGATTACTTTAAAGGTTTCAAAGAATTGTACAGTCATGTAATTACAAATTAATGGCAAGAAAAAGCACATTTGTGGTGAAGAAAGTACAAATACAGGTGATTAAAAGCAACATTAATTCTTTACCCTATACCTTAAGATAAAGAGGTGCTTATATCAAAAGAAGCTTAAAAATACTCTGATTTTCTTGTGTGAAGGCTGTGGCTGCTTAATATTTTTTTTATTTTGGTTTTTTTTTACAACTATATCTTGAACAATTTCTAAAATCCGTGACATCCATATGAAAATACTATTAAATAGCATTTTGGGTTAAAAATCCATTTTTTGTTACTGAGTATGTGTTTTAGGACATATTGCAGAAGGAACAAATACACACAATCAGGTTTTCCAGTCTACAGAATCTATCTTGCCAATATATACACAGAGAAATGTTCAAAGCAGGATTGGTATCTGGGATTTTCTGTAAAGACGTAGGGACCTTCTTGTAGCAAATAACTAACATAAAGGACTAGATGCACTCCCTTTCCTGCTTGTTCTCCCATTTGCAAATTATCCATAGATGTAATTGTTCAGCTTCTTTGGCAGTGAAAAAGCACCATGAAGCATCTGAATCTGGCAAAGAATCTGCAGCCAGCTCTTCTGATCTGCACTAAGCACAAGGAGAAACTGAGCCCAGAGGAAACCAGTTCCAGAAACTAAGAGCTCCACTATTATAATTCAGGTCTATATGCTGTGATGTGACCTTTTTAATGGGATATTTCAATATTACCCAACTGGTAATCTCTGCAACTGTATGTTGGCTAAGAGTAATGATGCAATCTGAGCATGTAAGTAGACTCCTAAAGTTATACATTCGAGAACTTTTTTAGAAAATGAATGTAATGAATATGTAATTCTGACAATCTTGAAAGCAAAAAAGATCACCAAAATAATATTTTTCAGTGAACAACTGGCATTTATAAACAGGAAGAGGAAGCTGGTGATTATAAGTTTGTAGAAACCAAACCAGCAAGGGACTGCAGGCTCATCAATTTCTGTTTTGTCTGGCAAGTTGTCCCATTTCCGTATTTATCAACTTTCACCTCAATCTTTTCTGAGCACTGCTTGACTGTGGATGCTTCTGAAGGAGGCATATGAGCAAACACATTTGATAGTGAATTTGAAAATGTCTTTTAATGTGGAACTGGAAAAATAGAATGAAACTATTAACATAAAAACAATACAGGAAAACTATCATGAAATATTAATTAAAATGTTGTCATTGGTACCACAGAGGTGAATGGGAGGGTATGTGATAGTCTTTTTCAGGGATCAGTTTTAACCAATATAACTGGACCTTTTTTTTCCAGGACTTACCCTATTATGATCCTGCTACAGTCATGTATGATGGGAATACCAAAATGACCTAATTCTACATATAACAAGTGCAATAATTAATTTTGGTGAAAACTGGCCAATGCTACGAAGTACTTTCAAAAATCCTTTTCTACACTTCTCACTGAGTTCTACTTCATGTATGACAACAACTAAAAAGTTTCTTATAAACATTATGAGTTTGTGCCATTTTAAAAAAATGCCTTCTAGACTAAAATCAGTTTATTTGCTTCATATGCACATTATCTTACTTCTCATTACAAACTATTTACAATCCAGAAATACTCCTCTCATGTTTTTTGAAACTGTGACTCTAAAGATGTACCTCTGAATAGAAGACAGCTACACTTTAGAGAAAACACACACACACACAAACACACACACAAAAAGGAGTATTTCGCCAACTTGAAGCACTACACAGTTATCAGGAAGAAAAGAGGGTTATTTTTGAAAGAAAATCTTTCAGGCTTCCACTTCACAGGAAGGTCATTTTGCTTAGCTTCAGTGAGATAATCAAGAAATCCAATTAGCCCTGTATAGAAGTTACAAATCTGTTCTCATCAAAGAGCACATAGCCTACAGCACAACCAAACAAAATACTATTAAATTACACCTATTGAAAAGAAGAGTTGTATCCTGCTAATGAGAGCAGACTTAGAAGAATTCAGCTAGCAAGCAACTAAAAAGAAAACAAAATCCAACCACTTGTCAGATCAACTCAAGGTCCTGATAACTCATGACTCACTAAAAAAAAAGATGTTTATTGGTATAGTGTTTTGTTGACTGATTTGTAAAATGTGCCATAGACTTAAATTCTGCAAAAATCAGTAAAATCTGATGTCAACACAGTATTCCTTCACAATGGGAGTACAGACTTCAACTCACTCCTAAGACATTTCTTCAGACAGGAGAAGGCAATAAATTTGTCTTGCACAGTGACCTAGAGCCAGCCACCTTTTGGGATTAATGGAATAATCAAGTTCTGAAGTTAAGGGCTCTGAGCAAATACCATCTAGAATTTATTTTATTTTTCAACAAGCTCTGAAATGAATTCAAATGTACTTTTTAACTAAGAAACATTCATGAGATATTTGTACAGATAATCTTACGAATATTCTGCATTTAGATGTAATCAGTGCAGTCCAATATACATATCCATATGTTACAATCAAAAGTTATGGCTGTTGAAATGACACAAACAGAAATTGTGGTATGCTTACGGTCTGCAGTCTTGCTAGAAACCACTATATAGAACAAGTTATCTTCAAAATAAACTTGTTTTTTTTAACAAAAATACTTCCAGCATTTCATGTCCTATCTTCAGTTAATTACTTAGTTTCAATGCATTTTATATGACAAGATCATAGATTTGAATAAACAAACTACTCTTTGAGGCAATATTAACTGTAAAACTCTGTATTTAGGGATGATTTTAGTGTGTATTCTGCTAATAGTACTTGATCTCTTGCTTTTAAAATGAGATTTTTTTTCCTTCTTTTTCTTTCAAGTCATCTGACCACTACTATATGGAAATAAGCATTTCTGCTAATTACTTCACTGAGAAAATCAAGATGAATGAGGCACTGTGCTTTGCACAAATCAGACAGACAAGCTGTCAGAGCTGCCTAACCCATCCTTAGAACAATTCCCTTTCCCCAAGGAAGTTGTCAGGAAAATGGAGGTCCTTGTCATTTCTCTGCTTGCAATTTGGGACTCTCCTTTCACACCTAGTTTATTTCTAGAATCTTTTGACACTATTCGTGCAATTAAGTGACAAAATAATTTTTTTTTATTATTATTCCAGTCTTTAAGCTGGCATCTATATCTTTCTGATGCTAGAATATATGGGGTAAGGCATGGCTAATGAGCATGTTTCTTATTAATTTGTTCACTTTCTGAGTGCATTTGTCCCATAGACACACCAAGCAGGTAGCTCTGAGTCAGTTCCTCAAGTGGCTGGGCAAATTATCAGTGCTTGAAGAGCCCTGGGAGACTCATCAGTGCTAGAGTGTCCTTAAGAGCATGCAGGAGTGCACAGGGTAGCATCATGGGAGCTCACTGCTTGTGGGCTCTTCGAGCAGACCCACTCCTCCAAGGTTTTCTGCACAGGCGGATTTATGCTAGTGGATACTTGAGGGAGAGCAGTTTGTGAAGTATATCAGAACATCAAAATCATTGGGACAATTTGATACCAAAGAGAGGTAACAATGTATTTTTCAACAAGGAAAGACTTGGTTAATATAAATGAGAGCTCACCAACAAATATCTGAGCTTGCTTGGATATATTTATATCTGAAGTATGTATAATAAAAAATTGCACAATTACGATTAACACTCATAATTTATTTTGCTTATTCAATTTAAAGCATTTTTTTAAAAAATGACCTTAAATTTCATGAAGCAGGAGCCCATATTTTCTCAGCTGCAGTTACTAGAGATATGGAAAAATTTGTAGACAATTTTAAAGAAAGGTCAGTAACAGAATTACAAGAAAAGGAAAAGTTCCTGGTGTATTGAAGAAGCATGTGAGTGGAGGAAAAGAAGCTGAATGAGTAAGAGAGCGTCTATTTTCATATAGTAGCAAATTCTAGATAAAAGTTGCATTAATTTCTAAAACCTATTACCTATAGATACATACACATTTGTAAGCATGTGAAGTATCATTGATGTACAACATTATGGGATTGCTGATCACAGACACAAATGTTGAAAGCTAGCAAGTGTCAAAGCAGAACTCAGTTTTCAAATGAAAGAATTTTTTTTCCCATGTGGTAAAATTGAGCAATACATACATTACAGACTACACAGAGCTAAGCCTGGCATAGACTTATCAAGAGCATTTACAAAAACATTCCAAATTAACAATGTAACCTTTGTTTTTACACCAATTGAAAACCAGTAGAGATTCTATGTTGTGTTTGTTCAAGATAAAAGAGAAATATGGACACCTGGGTAATTTATGTAAGGAGCTCAACCTTAGAGGGTGACGAAGTTGAGAAAAGGAAACACAAAGACAGAACTTGGGTAAAAAAAAACCAACAAACCAAACCAAAAATAACAGCAGCAAAACCCCAGAACTGTATTTAATGTAAGACTCAGCTTTGGCTAAAAGTTGTCTGTAGGGAGATGTTTGGAAAACTCTAGCATGAATTAGGAAAATAAGTGAAATCACTAGTTGAACTAAAATAATGTATGTGCACACACTAAGGTTGTAATAGTACTGTCAGGTTACTTCACCCCCAAGGGGAGTAAACTAAATCAAATTGAAACCATGAAGGGTTCGGTTACAATGTCAGCAGTCTGTACACATACATGGCAGATACAACGTCACCTCAGGGTTTAGGTAAGAATCACAGGCTAAATTAACCACATAAAAAGTTACTGTGGATCCTCAATAAATTATTTATGTGTCTACGAGATTATAATTCTGAATAAAAAGCTTCAGAGGGATTAAGTGTTTTTTAACTAATTCAGTTGTGACATTAGTGAATTTTTTGCAAGCATTACATAAAAAGATACTAGCCAAAAATGAGCTATCTAGATTCACTTCACTAAAAAGCATTAAACTATTCAGAATTTATAAATAAATAATTTATAAAAACCAGAATAATATAACTTCTTCTATTAGAAAGCATGGACCAAATTCAGAGAGACTACTCAGGGTACTAATTTTTGTAGGTTTCAACACACCTCCCTCAATTCATCCCCCCAAAATGCCATGTCCTAGCACCTAAAGTTCATTAGAGTAAATGAAGGTAGCACCCAGGTGAAACATCTGTCTTCAATGGTGTTGCCTGGAAAACACAGGTTTTCCAGGAAATCTTGTCTCTCTTGCATAACATGACTCAAAGCTACTGCATAAAGGAGCAGGACAGCCTCTTGAGTACAGAAGGTCCTGTTTCTTACTGAGTGCACAATAGGTAACACACCTGGTCTCTCTCCATCCTCCAAACAGACTCCTGCCTGGGAAGGATGTGGAAGATGCAGAACCTCCCTTCTTACTCAGTGATCCAAACCCTGGACTAAAGACTGACCTCATGTTTCCCAGACACCTTTTATTCAGAGCTATGCAGGGCTTTGCATTCAACAAAAGTCCATATGTGGTGAATATGCCTTTTTAAATAGGCTTCATGTATGCTATGAATATGCTTAATCGATATAATATCACATATGATATATTGAATTTTTTTTGTATTCAGCATGAATGCACTACAAACTGAAAGAAAAAAAGGTGGGTCTAGAAGTCAGGTAGAAATATTTATAATCTAGCCTATTTGATAGCAGTAATTTGGAACTTCAAAATGAGAACATCAGCTTGGTGGCTTTAGGTAGATCAATACTGAAACAGCTAATAGAGACTTTTAAATCACCAGAATTTAAATTCTTTCCCTTCCTTTTCTTATGGAACAGTTCACCCTTCTGAGCTTCATTCAGTGAATGAAAATGTCTTCAGAGTCAGGAGGATAGCAGCTTGTTACCTGGCTTGAGTGAAAAATATTTAATTAATCACAACATTAGAAGCTAACAGGCCCTAATGCAGCTGAAAGCACAGGATCTTCTACAGTACTCTGATGCAAGCAGTTGATTCAGCAACTAGAATGTTTCTTTAACTCTTGCCAGCTGCCACCTGTCACCTGGAGCCATTATTGCAATCAGACATCTCGGGGACACATCAGCCATGCTTCAGCTCCCCAGCCAAGCTCTTTTCCATTGGTGATAGTAATTGTGGGTGTAACAAGATTCATTATTACCTTCCTGTGCAATGGAGACCCTTGTGTCACACAACAATTACTGCACTGACTTTGCAAACCATTGTTCAAAGGCCACAGATCAAAGATAATAAATGATCATATGGCATATTAAAATATATGCTCTTTAATTTAGAAAAGCATTCTGTAAAATAAAAATAGTTCTTAAAAAAATATCTCTGCATTTCTGAAAAAAACACAAATCTTTCTAGTCTCTGATGCCAATAACATTTTCTAAGCTATTGTATGTTCTTATACATATGGGAACAAAAAGATCAGATGCACAATTTTAAGTCATGCAAACCAACCATTTAGGTACTGAAGATTATGGAGCGAGAAGGATGCTGTAATAACATAGGCAGGAGTGAAGTCTCTCTAGTGGGACTAATAGATCCTGCTGAACATGGGACTCATGCTCACAACACTCCTCCAGTACCTCTGGAAGATGTCTTGTAAAGCAGGCAGTATTATCTATACTATTTTTCATTAGTAGGAAACGTTGATTCACTACTCACACAAAACTCCCTCCAGAATAATAAATTAAACCACTGAAGTCCAATAGCGAAGTAGACAGGATTAGATTGGGGCTGTAACGGGCTCACTGAGAAGCATACCAACCTGCTGTCCACTGAATGCTAGGAAGGACTTCACTGTACTCACAGCACACATAACATTCCTCTTCTCCAAAATCTCATTAAGATTAAAATCTCAGTGCCTGAAGAGCTGTACATCTGCATAACTGTAGAAGATTTAATGTACATAATGTTTTTAATTGGAGATCACCAAGGATTTGGCAGCTTTTGAGTTGCCTCAAAGTCCCTAGTCCTCCACAGCTACCCGGCACATGCAGCAATAATCAATGGTGGTCTGAAAGGTCCCTAGGCAGCCTTTGGCATCATTACTCTTCCGAGGATATGACCTTCATATTGACGATTTGTAAACCTGTACTTCAGTTTCAGAGATGGTGGAGTGGATCCCAGGAGAACTCATTGCTTTCTCTTTCTAATCTCATAGCCATATGAGGAAAGGACAAAATCCTGTCTCAGTTAATTCGGACGTAACGTTCTGTAAAACAGGTAAATAATAGCTCAGTGAAAAGATTAGAAAATTGGGACACAGATAAGCACATATGATGTCAATGGCCAAGGTTCAGTCAAATATACTAAGCAATATGGTTTCAAATTCAGTATTGTGCCCCAGATTTTATCAAAACCAAGGGCTTATCTGCAGCCTTAGACTTGATTGAAGTACTTATTTAGTTCACCTTTTGATTAAAGTGGAAAAAGACAGGGAACCAGAATACATTTCAAGCAACTTGACTGTGTATTTGTTTTACTTAACTGTTGCACTGGAAACTATTTTATACTCAAAGCCAGCCATTCATGCTAAATCTGCTAATAACAAAAATATTTTCTTTGCCAATCTTTTTCTTACAAATTTTCTGTGACAAAGACATGTTTACAGCACCACTTGCATCACTATAAAGCTAAAAAAATCTTGTATAAATCAGGTAAATCATTTTATCTACTCAACCTTTTGTACCTATGCACCTACTCAATACATGTGAACAGTTGCAAAGTGTACAAACATGTTCCAAACCCATTATTATAGGTTTGACAGTCCTGTCACCATACCAGACTTCTACTTGTGGACAAACATAATGGGCCAGTATAGTTCAACATAACAGACCAGAACTTGTGGAAGTCAAGATCAGGTCTCATATTACTTTAGTATATTATAATTATTTTAAAGAAATTCTTTGCAAGCCTGCAGTTTATAGATTACTTACGTTACAAAAAATAAAGGGAAATGTATGCTAAATGAGATCAGAATTCTCATTTAACATATTGATTCTTATCTTTTTGTATTATTTTATGTAGTATGAATCAGAACAAACATTTTATTTTCAAATTATGAAGACTTTTGGTAAGTAAACATTCTTATTTTACACAAACTTTTCAAAAGTTATACCAATATGCTTTGACTTTCTTGCATGATTTTCTACTGTTTCTTTAAGACTGTATTTTAAATAATTGGTCAGGAGATTGTGGAAAAAGAATAATGCATATCTTAAGAAAGCAGAATAATTTTCAAAACATCTCTACTTAAATGCATCTATCAGAAGATTCAGAAAAAACACACTTGGTCTATAAAAATATAATCCAAGCTAGAGACTTGAATTATACATAGCATTGAACAACTAAACTATAGTATTAGTCCAGATTTTTTCCGTATTCAAAAAATCACATTTAGGTGGGAGCACCAGAAACTCTTTGAATGAGATTAGTTATTGAAACAAATGATTAAATATTTAATTTACCATTACCTGACGAAGGTAATTAAAGAGCTAAAATAAAAATACTATTTCCTCACATAGTAATTAAATTTTATATGTACCTGTTCTATTCTGTAGTTTTATCAACAGTTCCAGAAAATTTCTTACTCTCCTAATCTTTCTTCCAGTGAACTATCTGAGAGAATGCAAACTGGACTCATTTCTGGAAAAAGCTGGCCCCCAGAAGGAAACCTCTAATCCCTGGCTGGCATTCAAGTTTATGGGGCCAAACCAGAACAAGCCTTCAGCAACGCGCAAGTGTGCCAGAAGTGAGTACGTGGGACACTCAGCATGACCAGTCACACCCCATGGATCTGCCTAATGCACTGCATAACCCACTAACAAACACTGACCTCTTGGCCCAGAAAAACTACTATTCTCCCACATGATTTCTGGATGTGCATCAGGAGTTATGCTATGTAGTGCTCCTGCATGTGGTCAGTGAAATGGTTTCAGAGTAATGCGTGGGACTAGGACCTGCCTGTACAGGCCAATCCCTGTGTGGTGTCACTGTTAAAACACTGCATGACTTGAAATTAGTGCAGGATAAAGTCTTTCACATAACTGTTTTTTGAAAAAGGGAAATAAAAATAAATCAAACAAGCTATCACAATCTGTCAACTTTTTAGTAATGTAAAAAAACCTGAATGTTACCACTCCTGAGATAATACCGTAGGACTTTTGATTTTCTGATGCTTTTTGCCACCAAACAAAAACCCCAAAAAAACAAACAAAAAAGCCCCAAAAGTCTTGGAAGAGGGATAGAATGGAGGATCAGGAGAAGCCACCACTGTCAGCATAGAAGGTTACATTTTCAAGGAATAGGCACAGGCAAAGCGGGCAAGGCACATGAGTGAGGTGCTCAGGTAGCTACCACTGCCACAGGAAACAATTATATTTTGCTCATGTCCTTGAAGAAGGCTCATAAACCTCCATTGCTGAGTGCTACACCTAGCTCAGAATTCATATCCAGTCCACTGCAACTTTCCATATTGACTGATACCCAGATAGAATGTAAACAGATACATGAAGCAACCTGGAATATATATTTTTTTAAATAGGTCTCCTAGTACTTCGGTTTACCTCTGTTTGTTATATCATCGTCACTTAGAGACTAAATACTCTTCCATTTTTTGTTTTTCACTGTGTACTTATAATTTATTATGATAAATTAGACTTGTTTTTTGGCTGGTTGGTTGGTTGGTTGTTGAGGTTTTTTTTTCCAAGTGATAGGCCTTCTCCCTAATTCTCTTTGAGTTCCTTCATTTGCCCTCTCCAGATTATGCTGGTCTCTGAATTCTCAATTTTGTAGGTAATACCTCATGACAGGATATTTCCAACTCCAGGATAACTGTATTTTTGTATCTCTATGCATCATGCTTGGGAATTAAATTACAATTATGGATGATAAAAACTGCAACAGCATAAGCTGAATATTCAAAAACTTAACAACTTTGTTGTGCAATAATTTCTCACATGTAGCTATCAGAGTACAGCAAAATAACAAAAGAAAGTAGCACAATAGGCATAAAACATACCTCTCTAGTTTTCTCACAGAAAGCAACAGAGAAAGGTTTACTTTTAAGGTAAACAGTCCAAAAGATTTAGCTGTAGAATTCTACAAAGGCAAAAAATTCCAAAATAGCTGTAGTAATTGAGGAGAAGTCTAATATTTTGAGACAGCAAATGGTAGGGATGGAGGAGAAACAGGTCAAAAGCCAAACATAAATTATGAAAGAGGCCATAAACATGAACCAGATTTCACAAATAGAAAGGGGAAAAGGTTTGAAGAGCCTTTAATGTTAACAATAAAATTTTGAAGCTGATTCTTAGCTTTAGAGTAGCCAATGCAGTTGCTTGAGTAAAGGGTAATATGAGAGTAGCAGAAACAGTAATAAATTAAACAAGAGGCAGAATTTTGAACAGATTGCAAGCAGAAGGCCAAAGGAATAGGAACACAAGAAGTTCTTTATTGTTCAAAATAATTGTGGTCCAATCTAGCAGCCTGACTTAAAAATTCTAAACAAGTATAAAAATAGGCTATAAATCGGATAGTTATTATTCATTCCATAGTTACACAGAGAACACCTGCACCTTTTTCATCACTGAGATTGAGGTATTTTGACAATTATTTTTAACTAAAATTTCTCACTGCACATTGCCAGTGATCAGCCAATGGGAGCATCCTCATTTTTCATCAATGGAAAGAACAGAAGAACTTGGGAATGAAGGTACTGGGAAAACATAGCACTTTGTGTATGTTTGGCTCAAATGCTCTTGTTTCAAGAACTTTTAGGCATCATTTATTGCATACACTTTTCTACATTGTTTTTCTTCATACTGCAGAGAGAAAGAACAACTAAAAAGGGCAAAAGAAGCCTGAAGGGATTATCTAGGTGCACTTCTTTTCCCTAAAATAGGATCATATTGCACCAGTGTACTCAGATGATGAAGGTTCTACAGCCTCAACTGTCTATCCCTAAGCTTCATTATTTCTAATATTTAAAAGCTTCTCTTCACATCCAACATTCTTTCTTGTTGAAATGTAAACCTATTACTCTTTGTGCTGTATGTTACAGACATGGCAAACAGATTAGTCCCTTCCTTTTCACAATGGCATTTGCATACTTGTGAAGACTGTTATCATGCTTCCTTTCCGTCTTTCATTCTCTAGATTAAACAACTCCAATTCTTAAGCATACAAGCAAGTACTCTTTACCTCAATGGAACAACCAGATAGGGACTCTCCCATGCTTTAAATTAAACTTTATTCATAGGTTGAAACAATGCCCAGTTGAGCACTCCACAATCAGCAGGAAAGGTAATCAGATTGGTAAAGCAAATGGTAAGAAAACTTACGTCTTCACTTTTATGTCAGTTGAGAAGTTATGAGAACTGGTCAAAGGAGATGACTTCTCAAAAGTATCTAAACAATACAGTTAGCCTCAACCCCAAATGGGGGCATAAGTGAATAGTAAATGACAGCAAAAAAGGGCCAGACGCACTGGAAGATGAGAAGTTTGGGATGCTACTCATCAAGGTGTAAGCACTTGGGAGTGGGAAGGGCTTATTGATGTCTCTGCCTCTGCCCTCCTCGTTCAAAGAGATGGCAACCTGAAGGCTGCAGTGCACTATTATATTCTTCACCATTTTGTATGTCACCCTTTATTTCTCTCTCTTTACCATCTCCAGTTTCAGTTCCACTTAACCTCATAGACTCTGATCATAATTTAGACTGAGAGAAGTGAAATCTTGACACACAACCTGAATATGGGTTGGGGCAATCCCAAATCCAAATACAGGCTGGGCAATGAGTGGATTGAAAGCAGCCCTCAAGAGTAGGACCTGGGGATATTGGTGGATGAAAAATTGAATATAAGCCAGCAATGTGGTCTTGAAGTGCAGAAAGCCAATCACATCCTAAGCTGCATCAAGAGAACAGTGACCAGCAGGTTGAGGGAGGTGATTCTCTCCTTATACTACGCTGTCATGAGATCCCGCCTGGACTATTGTGTCTAGCTCTGGGCCCCCCACTATAAAAAAGATATGGACCTGATTAAGTAGATCCAGAGGAGGGCTATGAAGATGATTATAGTGCTGGAGCACCTCTAATATGAAGACAGGCTGATAGAGTCGGGTTGTTCAGCTTGGAGAAGAGAAGGCTCTGGGGAGAAATTGTAGCAGCTTTCCAGTACTTAAAGGGGGCCTACAGGAAAGATAGAGAGGGACTTTTTATCAGGGAGTGTAGTGATAGGACAAGGGGTAACAGTTTTATAATGAAAGAAGACAGACTTAGATTACATATTAGGAAGAATTTTTTGACTGTGAGGGTGGTGAGACACAGAAACAGGTTGCTCAGAGAAGCTGTGGGTGGACCCCTTGGATATGTTCAACATCAGATTGGATAGGCCCTTGCACAACCTGGTCTAGTGGAAGGTGTCTTTTGCCATGACAGGGGTGCTGGAACTAGATGATCTTTCAGGTCCCTTCCAATCCAAACTATTCTCTGTATCAGCTGTGTCTAAAACAAGCTGTGTCCCTTCCAGGAACAAATCATCTGTTCTCAGTGCCTGAGGTTGTGCATCCCTACGTTTGTATTAGGAGGTCAGAATATGAAGAAACTGGCTTATTCCTGACCTCCGCAAGAAAACAGTTCTGTCAGCAAGTGTGTCAGTTCTATCCCATAACAATAACTTTTACAGCAAGGTCAAAAGCTACCAACTCAAAAAGAAAAAAAAAAAACAATCCCACCCAATTTTAACAGAATAGCAATAATAGTAGTAAAAATGTGGACCTATTCTAATTGAATTTGGTGCATTGATGTTTTTAGTGCAGTAAAAATCCATGTATTGTAAAGTTTCCATATTTCCTTTGACTGCACAGAAATATACCACAAAATTGAGTGAAAACATGATTGCAAAAGCATAGTTTAAGTTCAGTGTGTTTCAGAACATTTATGACCCTAATTGTAACAGACTTCCCACAATAGGCTTTCCACATTATCTCTAGTATGCAGTGAATATACTCGTCAAACAAATGATGATCCTACGTCCTAATAGAACCATCTCTCTTAAGCACATTGTAGATTTTATTTTTTACAATGAACAGTAGTCCTAAACAATAGCACTTATCTGAAATACAGTGTTTGCAAGGTCCTTGGAAGCTGTGTCTTGGTAATAGAGACTCAGGTACGGCAACATCTCCTGTCAATCCTGTATTATTGTTAGCACTATAATAATAATCTCTCCTCCGTCTTGCATAATACTTATGCAGAACTTAAAACTGTGAAGCCTTCTGTACTATAGTTCAAGCTTAGAATGATTTATACCATTTGACATGAAAACATCTGAAAAGTGTGTCTATCATAGCAACATTGACACAACCTTAACTCTAGTAGCACTAGCAGGTGTCACTTAATTACAGTATCTCTTGTTATAACACCTCCATGGTAATTAAAGCATGTCAGAACTACAAAACAGGTGTAGTAAAGACACATTTTATGACAGAGACATTAACACAAATTTAAAAACATGATTTGCTATGGTATTACAAATGGAAAATTTTGTTCCTAGTCCTAATGATTTAATGCTGAATTACAGAAATAGTTGAAATGCCTAAATACAGTAGCAGTTGGTACTATTCTGAAGCATTGCATTACACAAGCACACAAGTGGTATGACAAATACATTTAAATATCTTTAATGCCACAAAACTTGGAAAGGCAATTAGCAGCAATAAAATTTGTATTGAATTTGGATAAATTTTAGACAATTAGCCTTCTTCTAAATGTAATTTCTGGCCAAGAAATCCATAGGGACACATGACTTATCCACATTTATTACTCATTAGAGCAGAGTAATTCCTGTCATGGCTGAACATCAAGGGATTTATCATCATAAATTCAGATCAGCTAATGGACTGAGTACTCCTTTTCTCCAAAGAACAAATCCCTAGGTAAAAGATATGAAATATAAATTGACCACAGCAAAAGGAGTGCACAGAAAAAACGTACATAGTAGATGTACACAGTTATTATGCAGAATATGTAGATACATGCGTTTATTGTAAGTTGTTAACATATTGGGAAAGTAGATGTACTTGTGGGCAAATGTTGAAAGCAAACCCAGATATGTCTTCCTGAGAACACCTAAAGTTCTCTAACAATAACATTCAGTCTGTAAGACTAGACTAGAGACAGCCCAAACTAAATTGCAAGGTCAAAAGAAGCCACCAGGTCCTCACTATCAGCCTTCCTAGTCTCCATTTCCACTCTTACTGCACTTCTCATCTTTTTAAAATAAAAATAGTCGTATATGCTATTCTCCAGAACTTCTGCAATGCAATCATCCTTCTGAAAATGTGTACATCCCCAGATTTCCTGTGACAATGCAACTAATTCCATTTCCATCATACTATTCATCATGTTATTTTTCCCATATGATAGTCTAATCGAGTCCTGTATTGATGATGCCCCACAAAATTACTGTCAGAAACCATCATTAGCAACCTGGTTTTGCCCATGACATTAAAGAAACGATTAATAAGACTGGTCTCAAAATGGGTCATTAGGTTATTCATGACATTACTTTTCT
>VZZY01024312.1:0-18127 GCA_013400335.1 Eurystomus gularis
CAGCTCAACATGAAACCCCCTAGTGACTGATGTGCAACAAACCAGTCCAAATACCAGTTTTTATAACAAGGCATTCCAAAAAACATGTCCAGAGGCACGCTTGGCCAGAAGTAAAGGGAGTGCAGGATCTTTAGGGACCTCCCTCAGAGAAATCACTTCACTATTCAACTATTCGGAAGAAGTTACTATTGCTTTTAAAAAAAATTTTAAAGATAGCTTGTATAGCCAAAACTGAGTCAAATGGAAGAGTGGAAGTCAATGTAGTTTCACAGTTATTTTTGTGTCAGATACAGTGAAGAAACAGTTACGTTTTACTTTGTAAAATGGACACTGGCATACACAATTTCTTACTAATACCATGTCCATGGTGCCCAACTTACAGAGGTCTGTGCTGTTAAAAATCAAAACCCAATACATATTCTACCATATAGATGGCATTCATATTAAAAAAAAATTACAAGTAAGGTTTCATAAGCTTTACATGTTTTGAATTTTCCAAAAATGATCCAATCATTTAAAGTTTTTGCTAGGGCATAAAAACCCCCAAATGGTTACGTTCATTTAGTCCATAAGGTACTGAAAATTTATGGGCTAAATCGTAACAGTAACCTTCTACATAGTTTGTTCTAGACTGATGCATTACAGTTAACTATAGAAATATTTGCTATCCGTTCACTTAAACCCTTCCCTGATTATTTCTTAACAAAATATTAATTTGGCTATTAATATTTACCATTAGGAATTTCACAATCTAAGGCAACAGCAGTTTCATATGTCCAGCATCGAGCAACATTACGAATCGTATATCCTCCTCCTCCTAACATCAGCAACGGCAAGTTAAAAGTCTTTACAACTTCCACACATTTAGCATGACCTGTCAAACACAAAAAGAGTTGACAATATATGCAAAATATCTATTACACAGAAAAAATATGACAAACTATTTAATCAGACATATGCAGTTGCACTTATCAAATAAGAACTGAATTGGTTCAAGTAAAACAGAACAGTCTCCCCCTAGAGCTAAGCACAACCTGACAGTAAGTCAAGATCTACAGATAAGGAATGTACAAGATACATTGAACATTATCCACCCCAGTCTTCAGAGGCTTTGCATGATAGTCTATTGCTGCTGTTCTGAAATGCTCTTAGAATGTTTAGCAGTTCATCTTTTCATAACTGGTATCAATACAAATTGATAGGGACAATTTCTCAGTCAAATGCAATGGGGGGAAGAAGGGAAAACAGAAAAATCAGTATTCAGTCCTTTCTACTTCTAAATTTGAACCTGTATTAGAGGTTGCTAAGTCTTGCTTACAGAGTGAACTGGTGCCAAGACAGTACACACTCCAGGGAGATACAGCATACTGAAAGGCATCTGCAGGAGGCAGCAGCTCTCTTGGTTTCCAAGATATGTAAGATGGAAAAAAATCTGAGCTGTATGGGCAACTGAAGTAGCTTTGCCACCTGGTGCAAATCAAGAAAAGAACCCTGAAACACTGAAGACCCAACAGATACTCTACTGCATTTTGTTGCCTACAAAACTCTAATTGCCTCGTTAAGAAAACACAAACCCAAGAAAACCCAGAAAATGAATTATTCAAACAGGCTGGACTCAAGGCTTAGCAAAAGTTCAAAATACATTTAATATTTTACCACTTTATTATTAATAAAACCAAGTAATAGTAGAAAGACTTAAAAATCAATAATAGTATTCATGTTGTTTGCTAAATTAACACCTCATCCCAATTTTGACAATAAGGCTTTTAGGTAGAAATGCAACTAATACTAAAATAAATTAATTCTGTAAAAGTTAATTAAAAATGGATGTTAACATAAGGCTCAGTATAACAACCACCACTATAAATTAAACAATGCAGTGAGTATTCTCATTTCAGCAATACCTATTTTACACCCAAGGTGTCTGATGGTTAATATCTGTAGTTCTAAGTGAACCACTAGTTTTGTTATCTGCCCATCACAGCAAGTGTTGTAGTAGGACAACTGTTGTCACCCTGTCATTCCAGAACATTGCTTTAAAGCTACAGAGAGCCTATGCACAGAAGGGAACCACTTGAGTGGTGAGGAAGAACATGGAAAACCAAGCTTAACTTTTTTAGATGGACAGAAAGAAAGAGGCAGCTTCTGGGTTTCTTTTGGCCATCTCTGTATAGCAAAGAAAGAGGTGATTAATCATAATAATGAACAAAATCTTTGTGACTCCAGTCCTCATCATGCAAGTGTCTTGAAAAAATAGTACGAAGGGTAGAGGTTTCTATTAAATAAAAAGTTACAGATACAAACAAACACTTTTCTGCTTACCTTTAACAGTAAGATTAAAGCATCCCAATCTGTCACCAGACAGTGAATCTGCTCCACACTGTAATACCACAGCACTGGGCTGGTACATCTCCATTACTTTGGATATAATCTATAATCAATATGAAACAGCAAGTCATTAATTCACATCATGAAACTAAATCCACAAAATGAAATTAGTATCTTTCCAGAGAGCTTCAACAACAACAACAAAAAACTACTCACTGGTTTGAATATCTGTCCATACGATTCATCATCTATACCATCCCTCATTGGAAAGTTGACAGCATAGTACTTGCCTTTTCCAGCACCAATGTCCTATATGCAAAGATGACAAATGCTTTACTACAAATATGCATTACATTTGATGGTATCAAGGCAAAAAGTCTACACAAGTGTGCTGAGCTACTCTGTACCATTATTCATACCTGCAAGGGAAAAGACGTGAAGTACCTTGAATCCCATTCTCCCATAAAATAATTTTGGGGTGTAGGATTTGTACACCAAGACTAAATTCACAGCAAGTACACTTCATTTTTTTTGACTCAAAGACTTAAGACAAAACGTAACTGATCAGTTTAGCCCAGTAAAAATAGTTAAAACCGAGCAAGAAAACCAAGAGCAAGGTGACATGCATGTCTTTGGTGCTGTACAGACTTGGACTTAAGAAGGTTTTTAAAACCATACTCTTTGTTCCAAACAGGATGAAGAACTAGCTGCAGCAAAAGGGAGAGAAGAAAAATAAAACAGATGCTATTTGTATGTGCCCTTGAAGAAACTGAGGCTTTTCCAAACAAAACAGAAACAAGAACACCTTGCAGATTATTTTCAGTTCCCTTTAGCTCATCACCAAGAGAAAGAAACTGATCCAGTTTATACAGCAGTTCTCTGCCACTAATAAAGGTGCAGCGGGAAAGACAGTAAGATTTAACCTGTTCAGTTTGGCTCTAAACTATTATCAAACAGCTGCTCTGCAGAAAGAGCACACTGAGGTCTAACATCCTTGAAAAACTGCAAGTCATCAGTAGGATGGCCCAGCAATACTAACCTTCCCAACACTAACTATGGGGAGAGTAATGGCTAATGGATATTTTCCTCTTCCTGAACGCAACTGTAACGTGCCACTTCCAGTAACTATCTTTTATTGGGGGGGAGGGGCAGGGGTTGGAGACTGGATGGACATGAGGACAGGGATGAATGGCCCAATGCAGCATAGGCACAATGTTAACAGTTGACTTTTTTTTTTTCTTCCAGCACATTATTCACATTTCAATGTATTGCAAGATTAGTGACACTGAACAGCCCTGCTGAACACAACTCTGGCTGATTTGGAGCATGACAGTTATCCAAAACCTCTCAAAGTGAATCACCTAGGCTTCCAGATGCTGATTTTTGTGAGGTGATAGTACTTTGCTTTCCAGATTTGGAAAAAAGAAAATAAAAAGGAAAAAAAAAATCATTAAATCAATCTCATCCTAAAACACAGCAAAGCTGAACGCTCACAATTTCCAACTAAACAGGGTAACCGCTTTCCAGCCTGAGCTACTCAACGCATGTTTTTTTGTAACTGATATATCTGCACTGGCTATAAACACTGAAGAAACAATACAGCATTCTGGTAGTTGCCCATTCATCAACAGATCAAATTTCCTCACAGAACCTGAGCCTCTACATAGATATATGTAGGTAGGTCAGTTGAGACTACTGCTAAGACAAAATTTGTGCTATCTTCTGTTATGTATAGGAAGCCAAATACGTTACTAAGGACACTAGGAGTTCAGACTGCACAATACCTTCAGTAGAAGGTGGATGAATGCTGGACAACCTCCATAAGATTCAGCTACACTGATAAAGCTGCAATCACAAAATCACCAGCTTATGCATGATTTGCTCCTGCATCAGCTAAACGTAACCTGATCAGCAAACTAGACCAATTAACTAAGAGCTACAGAAACAAGCTTGAATGAAGCCCACTGACAAAACCCAAAAGAGAAGATTTGGCTGTTGAAGCTGATGCAAATAACCAGTAACAGTAGATCAAGTTGAGCAGAAGAAAGCAGCACAATACTGGCCTCCAGAAGGAACACTGACTTTTCAGAGAATTAGTTCTCCCTTTAGTTCGATTAGCTTTGCAAGCTCTGGAGATAGGAAAAAGCTAATGTTTTTTTTCCTATGGGGATGTAATAATCGCAATAAAGCCTGCTGGAATCTGTATGCAGACAATGCTCATTTCAAAATATTAGCTAGCAGCACAGAGTAAAAGTTACCATGCCTGAGGTAGTTTGTCACTGACACCGTGATAAAAAAAAAAATCCCAACATACAATATTCTATTTATTTCAACTGTGTTATCTTTAAATTCTTTGTCCTGGGTGTGGTGAGGTGAAGAGTCCATAAACTTCTCTGTCAACGGGAAATGCTGTTTCTAAAAAGCCAAGATATCTGACCCTTAAAAATTCTAGCCAAATTCAGCAACAACAGCTTGTCACCATAAACATCCTGGTCTGAGCTGCTTTTTGTTTGAAGCACCACTACCACCTCGTGGCCAGTCAAGTTAAACCACATGGATAAAAAGATGCTTAATCTAATTTCTACCTATATCAATTTAAAATACAGTTTAACAGAATCTAACAACTGTAATAACATTCAGCTCCAAACACACACACTGAAAACGAATGCTTAGCACCCCACTGATTTAAAGCTCAACTTTCATTTACTCCTGTGTCCTCTAGGTATCATCAGCACACCAAGGAGCATACATTTTGGTAAAACTAGCAGAAAAACAAGTATCTGTATCTCTTGAATCAATGTAAAGATAGTAGGAAAACAGTGAATTCTTTCCCAGCGCAGCATTTTTGTAGGTCAACTTTTCAGAAGTGTTAACAATTTTTAGAAAAATTACTAACAGTATGTACAAACTAATGTACAAAGTTGCTAATACCAGAGAAGTGACTTATCCTGGGACTGCCTCTGATAAAAAGAGGTTTGATGTGAGAGTCAGACGCTAGGAATATATTAATCTTAATACCTGAAATACTCTTTCAAATTGTGAAGTCAAACAATTGCCTGTTCTAATGGACGGGAGTCTAACATGAGGAATGGCTAACTTAAAACTGATACGAAGGGCCAGGAAAATCAGTTTCCATTCTGAGCTTTGCCAGAGATGCTACAAGAGCTTAAATGACAATTCTTCACAGGCCAATGCTTTCTCCCTCAAGCTAGCTGTAAGGCTTAGCACACAATTGTCTGTGGGACATGCTAAAGTTCTTCAGCAGTGAGCATCATGAGAGCTCAAAACACACTTTGTGACCTAAGAAATATTCCACAAATGAGCCAGTTGTATTACTAAGCAAACAGAACACAGTAAATTGAAGTTGCAGCTGAAGCTTTGTGATTAGTAAAGCTCTGTCATGAAGCTATTCTAAGATCTGAAATAAGTTTTGAAGCCACGTGATCTCTGAACAGCTACTTCTCACTGCATGTGCAGAACTGAAATGTACAGATAATCACTATGAATATACCACACTGTCTTCCTAGAGATACTTCCAAAATCTGACTGAGCTAAACTAATTATGTTTGAAAAAATTTCAGACAATTTCTCCAGAAGTGAAGGTGTTGATTTCATGTAGAAGTGAACTATCTTGTTGGTTTTGGTTTTCCTAAGGCTCTTTAATAAATCTATCATTCTAGACTAACATATTTTCTGAAGACTTACTGCTGTATATTAGTACTGGACAAGTTATTGTAATCTAGTACCAAAACAGTATCTAGAAGGAAGAGAATAAGAGGGGAATTTATCATTTAATGCAATTTCATGTTCAACCTTACCCTCAGGTCCCCTGTGCCTGGAAAATATTCACCATACTTATGGAATGATACTGTCATGACACGATCTGTGGTATAAAATGCTTCTTCAACACCATCACCATGATGGATATCAATATCAATATACAACACTCTTTGGTGATACCTAGAAAGAAAATAATGTATGAGAAATCATCATTAGCTGTTCTGTACATAATACACTGATACCAAACAAGGCAAAACCTAATGAAAAAACCCAACCAAACACTAAAATCCAAGATTATTATCATTTTGTTGATTTTGGTTGAAGTGATCATACGCTCTTAGAATTCTCAATACAGTGTGCATAATAATGAAAGTAAGTTTATCTTCATCAAAGTAATTTAAATGTGTAATGTATTTATGATTTACCCCAAGTTGTCTCACTCTGTAGAAGCTGTACCTTGTACTTCTATTCACATCACTTTGCTGTTCACATCTGCTGAGTTCACCCTTTCACAGGACATTTCTTTCTTCCTTCTCAATATTTATCAACAATCTGCACTAAAACATCTCTTAGTGCACACTTCAAACACCATAGTGCCAGGAGCAGGAATAACCCATGTTCCATAAGTCCACAAAAAATACATTGAAATATTTATTTTCCATCAACTTTTGTCACTTCTGCAACTTTTGAAGATGGGCACATTCTTATTTCCATGTGTATCACACTTATTATTAGTAAGAAATTATTACTGCTTAGTATTTCCTTAAATACCACAAGTTTCAGATCAGTTTATTTGAGATGGATAAAGAAAGCAGTTGTTTGAAGCCTCAGAGCACTGGAAACAACAGTAAGTATCCCTTAAATTCTATGTTGCTCAGTAAAGAACAGTCTACCAATAGCAGAAGATGCATTTTCATGCTTTGCACAATGCTATAGAATATGAGTCTGAGCAGCCATAATTTCAGGTGGGCTAAGATTTTCTGCTTAACAAGACATCGAACAGGACAGTTTCCTATGGTTATATAACCCATAACTGTTTGAAAGTTTCCTTCCTCCACATACACATTAAGCTAAAAAATTTAAGACTGGACCAGAGAAAAGTCACATTGCTTTTCTTAAACTGCAGAGACAGATCCTGAATACATGTTGTACATTAAAATGAATGTATTGATATATTAACCATTAGCGCCTTTGAAATGTTTTCCATCTTTAAAAAACACTTTCAGATTGCAGCTGCTTCCCCCATTCCTCACCACCATACTCAGCTGCTCCATTCACAAGAGTCAAATACCTAGAATATTTTTTGTAAAAAATTATATTTTTGGGTTATTAGAAGGGATAGAGTCCCCTAAAGCAGTACAAGTAATACTCAGGATTTGAAATTTTAGTGAAGCATTACTGCTTGAAATTAATTATATAATCACTTTTTTATTACTCCTCTCATTTTTTCTTTTGCAGTCACAGCAGCACAGCTGTTATTGCATTATTTATTCATAATGGCCACATGAATCCATGGAGCAACCCTAAGGAAGCTCAGTGCATGATCTTTCCTGAATATTCCTGTTTGGTTTAGTAGCAACTCAAATGATAGAAAACAAGTGGGCATACTGGGAAGCCAAATGGGTTTATGACTGTGAGTATGACTGCCCTACGTGGTCAGAGCAGTGATGCATCTAGCCCACTATTCTGTTCCCATCAGTAGCAATGGGAGGTTAATGTTTACAAAAACGTGTAAACCTGTCCATTTCCCGGAGACTGCTACTCTGCTGCTTCCCCACCATCTAGAATTGCAGCGTGTGGTGTTTTACAGGGTGCATCGTTGCTTGGATCTTTAACAGACCTCTTGTCCATGTTTGTATCTGTCCTGGTTTGGCCAGGACAGGGTTAATTTTGTGTGGAGCCAGGTTATTCTATGCCATGCTGATGTCATGCCCTGGGGCCAGTTAAGGGGAGGGGCCAGTTCTGTTGGGAATCAGTTCGAGTTGGACTTCGCTCCGTTCGGTTCCTCGCTGTTGTTTTCTGGTTTTTTTTTTTGTATTGCTCTTTTCTTGCTGTTAATATTGTTCTTGTTAACTGCAAAGTGTTATTTTCCATTATATGTTATTTTCTTTTATATATGTACATATATTAAACCTTCCTTAACTCAAAAAGGCACTTTTAAACCTTTTTTTTTTTTTCCCTTGTCCACGGCCCGTGGCAGAGGGGACGGGGTGGGGAGAAGCGGCCAGCGGCTCAGCCACCCCGCAACTCTTACTAAACCAACACAGTATCTAACCTCTTTTTTGAATCTGGTGTTGCTGTCTGCTTCCTTCAGCTGCCTACAGTGACAGGTTCCAGAAGTTCACTATCCTCTGTGTAAAGGACTTCCAAATATCTGTTTTAAACCTATCTGCTTTTAGTTATCTTTTCAACTTGCCTGTATCTTAAACTTCTTGCTGAAGCCAAACTGGGCAGAGCTTGGAGGTTCTTAAATGAAATTGTATGAGCTTAACACAGGCCGTGAAAACTCACTGAAATAATTACAATACATACCTTCAAGCATTTAAATACATGGATTTGACATTTCCTATAATTTTTATCTTGTTCCCATCATAAACTTACTTCAGTAACTCAAGGATGGCAAGTACAATGTCATTGACATAACAGAAACCAGATGCCTCTGATTTCTTGGCATGGTGAAGTCCTCCAGCCCAATTAACAGCCATGTCAGTTTGTTGTCTGTTCAATTTTACCGCCCCAGCTGCAAAAATACATACACAAAAATGAAAGGAAATGCAGTCAAACTTCTGAAGGCCTTTAAATCTGTTAAATAAAATAGTATTTTTAAGTTGATCCTAGATTTGATCTCTTACCAACACTGAAATACTTGATATATCTCATATTTGACAGCCTGTAGCTGATACACTATTATTATTTCTTTATAAAACAAAAAACAACTTACATTTGCTTCAGTGTTAAATCTACTATCAAAGTTTTAAGTTACTGACAAATTTAAAGCTACAAAATAGCTGGCAAACAACCTACACTTACCAACAGAGCCTCCAGTTGACAGCTGACAAAACTCAAACAGGCCATCAAATACAGGACAATCTTCTCCAACATTAACTGTGTAAGAAATGTAGTACTTTTTGAAAACAGCATTCCAACAGCATTGCTATATGCATGCATAATATTTATAGATGCAACACAGTTCATTCAGGTTTTAACTACTCCTTCCCTGCCCCCCACCTCTTTTTTGTCAGGCTAAATTTGAAACACTGAAAACAAGGTAAAGTCTGTATAATCTAAGATGACTCCAAACTATCTTTTCTTCCTCCCCTCTTTAGTTTCCACAGGAAGCTTTGCCTCCTCATTAACAAGAAGTTAAGGGCTTTTTTATATTATTGAAGAAGTGCTGATTAACAGAGGTCATGTTAAGAAATGCACAATTACTTGGAAAAATAATTTGCTGAGAATAAGGCATCATAAAGATGTTACACTACTGCCTTTTAAATTGATGTAATAGCTGCCCAACTGCATTTCTAACACTACTTTGAATCTATTTCTATAATTAAAGAAATAAATTAACAGAAAGGGTGAAAAGTGAATAACGTGCAATTTCTACTATCTCCCTCCAAGAGGGACGAGTAACTCCTTCTCTTGACTTAAAACACATTTTCATACATTGATTTTTAATTCTCTACTCTTCTAAAAGCCATTCTTTTTCAGAAAGATTTTGCTTTAGAGCATACTTTAATACACTTTTGCAAACCGCTTACAATTGAAGTCTAATCTGTGCATAAGTGTACAGAAATTATTATTTGACATCTATACTACACCCTGTGAAAGAGGAGGCAAAACTTCCATAAGCTCAAAGAACATTTTTGTCAAGATGGCTGCTTTTAATAGTAAAGTCTCCAAATCAGTGTAGCTTAAGGCAGGCACATGTTACTTGTTACAGTATTTCTCTAACCCACCCACACCATTGAGCCATGTTCACACCCCTGTATTGGCGAATATTTAGTTTTAAACAATGCTAACCATCAGAGTGCATACACTTAGCATACACATACATTTAGCCTAATGTTGACACTTACATCTCTGCATTTGCTTGCTGTACTCAGACATATTGTCAGGCCTTATTGATCGGAGAAATTTGATGTATTCATCGCTATGGTACTTGGTCATTTCCTCAGCGGTAGCTTTGTGGGGTCGCTGATAAGAACAAGTTACAGAAAGTATCAGTGCTTTGCAAAATTAGCTAACAATTTGCCAAAACAGGCAGCTCAAAAGAAATCTAATCTACTTTGAAGGGAGAACAGTTAACTTATAGTATTTCTGGGTTACATAAAGCAAAGGCTACTCTGCTCTTAGCATACAACTTGACTAAATCTTTGTACAGTTACACCAGTATCCTCCCAACACTCCACCCCCTCAAGTATAAAAATACTGGTAAAAATTCTCACTTCTTCCCAACATAGACAACAATGGATCTACAATCCTCACCAGTCATAATAAAGTTTTACTTCAAAGAGAGCTCTGAATACACTGTTTTAAGTATTTTCAATTTCCACTTCCACTTCTCTCCATTTAGCTGTCTGAGAATATTTGAAGCCCTTTAAAAAATAACTTTAAATGCTTCAGTGGGCATTCTATTATGTATACTCACATAAATTTCCATTTTTCTGTATAAGCCATAATTTAACAGCAAGTTGTGGGTCATTCGGATCCTATGAGGTTTCATTGGATGCCCTTGTCCATAGTAATAGTTTCCAATATCACCTGTCAATATTACACAAATGAATAGCTATTTATATTACAAAACAACTTTTCGTTGCCGCTTTTAAGAATCATTCTCAGAAGACAAGCAAGCAGGTATGATCCCAGCAAAAAAACAACCACACAAACCCTAGAAAGGGACTATTGTCTGTTTCAAAAAGGCCATGAGGAAAACAAACTGCCCATAAAAGGCTGTATGTCAGAAAGAGGGCAAAAAGGAGGACAAATCTAACACCTTTATTACAAGCAGACAGTAGTGGGGGAGCCTACACAATGTGTTTTCAAATCAAGAGTGAAGAAAACAGTGGGCCAGAACCAAAGAATAAAGTAATGGGAAAGAGAAACCATTGATGACATAGCCACATTATACCGCTACAGAGGCTGTAGTAAAAAAAAAAAAGCTAATTTTAAGATACCATCCTCAGTCTGCCTTTAACTACTAACCCTAGCAGTTATATTCCAGAAGTTAGCTTCAGATCCATTGCTGCAACCACATGCACAAATATTCCTGAGACACCTGCTGCTACAGATCCACTGTGCTTTATCAGAAAATTTATAATCCAGATTAGCCCAGCTCTGTCAAATTGGAGAGCAACCGGACACATGATTAAGATAAAGCTGGCACTCACTTCCAAGAAAAAAAATAGCTACTGTCATGGGCTAATTTTTCTCCACAGCTCAGGTCATGTTAGAACATACACACCTCCACTTTGAACACTGACATTCACAAGACATGAAACATTTCAAAAGGAAGTAGCAGTCCATGTGTTTCTGGGAACATAGACAAGCCTAAAAGGTAGATCCAGTTGTCACTGGCTTTCAGCTGGAGAATTCCCTAACAACTCTGCAATACTGCCTCTTTTGTTTTTGACCAAATCTCCTAGTAGGATTAATGAACTTTACCTCCTTGAAATTTTTACTTTTCTTTCACATCCTCCAATGTGTTCTGCCTTGTCTGCTGAGAATGCAAGAAACACTATTTTCACAATGTCATACTATTTTACAATTTTTTTTAGTCAGAGATAAGAAGCAGCACTGCTACAAAACAGCTTTAGTTTCATCTCTTCAACGTGAGCTTCAACTGAGAAGGGAAAACGGCATCGCCAGCTACCAAGAAAACAAGCATCACAGTAAGATTTTTAGGTCTCAAAGCATTCTAAAATCCAGCTTTCAAAGTGACAAGGAGAGTAAGGACACTTAGGAAAATAGATATAACCTAATGTAATGTAAGATGAAGTTACCTAGAAAAACAAAATTGCCCAAGATCTAGCTCTTAGCCATCCCGTAACAATGGGTGTATCAAGTTTTAGCATTAAGTTAAGAATTTTAAAGAACTTGGACCTACTCCTAACTTAGATATTTAAGTGGAAGATTAGTACTTCTTGTCAGTTACTAAGACCTGGAGTTTTGCAGATACTTATTGGGATGCTGCAGTTTTGGTCAAATGCAGGTCAAGAGCAAAAGTTATTAAGAGAGTATAACCACACTTCTTCCCACTAGCAAAAACACTTCCAAGCATTTTACAAAACACTATCTCACAGTTTTGGTGTTCAGGAAAGATCTATCACTGCTTTGAAACTAATGACTAAAAGATGGAAACAACCCTTTACTATACTAGCCCTACTTTGTTTTGTGATGTTACTATAGTGACGTAGTTTTGTGATGTTACTGAAGTCCCAGTTTTACAAAACTTCAAACTAGTAAGAGCTTAAAATTTTGAATTTAAGGCAATAGTGACTTCCAATAACATGATGCATTTGAGGAAACTTAATTCCAAATGCATTTGTGGCTTAAAAAACGTGTATTTCATTTGTAATGCATGTATTTGTAAGATGTTATTTTCCCTTATGTAAAAGAAAAAACAAAACAAAACATTAAAAAGCTTCTCAAACATAATTGCAACATATCCTTCAACATATCACAATTAATCATTAAATAGATTCAAAACTGAGCATATTCTACATACCACACACTGCAGGATACACCAAAAAAAAAAAAATCAATAAATTCAGCATACGTTTTAACTTTCACTTCTTTTTTTTTTTACCAGAAAGCAGAACTTTTAAAAGAATTAGCAAGTTAGTAAATGTAATGGGAGCTTATTTAATCAAATAGAAGATCTGTGCCTGTCTCACAGACACACACTGATCCTTCCACACTGGAGGTCAGCAGTAACGACTAACAATAGATATCAATATAATACACTTTAGCAACAGGCAATACCATTTACATCCTTCAGGTCTTAGCACCACCAACCAAAAAGGGGTTTGGTATTAGCCTTATTAAAAAAAATATTTCAAACATATGGACAAAAAGCCCATTGAATTTCAAGGGACTGCTGCGATCTATATGTTGGCAGGAGCGAGAAAGGGAATTGTATGAAAGAGTGCCCCTTTCTTCATTACCACCTTCATTTCCAGACAACACCACATCACAAAAAGGGCCCCATCTTGGAGACATCATCCTGTGATGAAGGCAAAGGTGTTAAAAACCTCTCCCCTCCTTTACTCGGTGAAGAAAAAGATGCTTCCTGGTACAAACACTTCATCCACTGATCCCCAAAACTGTGTATCTCTTCTTCATGTATCACAGCCTTACTAGGCTACTTCAGGGAGAAAAGCAAGGCATACCAAGAGTTAGTGTGTGCAGGGACAGGACATCTCCCTCATTGACGGGAGCTAAAAATCATAGTGCCAGGCCAATTCTAAGTAGAGTACGTGTATATGAGAAACAGGCACAGTGCGGTCAAGTGCACAACACTAGTATTGCAGATAGTATGAGTACTCGATCCCAAACCTGTCAATATAAAGGCAAAAATCATACAGAAGTATTGTGAACATGTTGTATATCACCCACCAATGTGGGTGCACATGAAAAGTACAAAAGAAAAGAATGTAACTGAAAAAGGAAACGGAGGGGAAAAAAATGCAAAGTAGTACATGCAGAAAGTTGGCAAATCTATTAATCTTTCACAGCAAGGCTTCAAAGACTGAAACTTACTGTTTTATAGCATACCAGTTAAATTGCTCTCATTGAGAAGTAACTGAAAAGTTGAGTCCTTAATTAAAAAGAAATGAACCAAGTGCCAATTTAATGCTACCATGAGTTTACTGTCCTGCACTGGTCACCATGTCATGTAAAACACAATACCAACAAATGACCTGAAGAACTACCTGAAAATTAAGTTGTTACATACACTGTCATGTTCTGGGTTCAAAGATTAAAAAATTACTTCTCAATTTATACAAGTTACTTCCCTAAATTCTGAAGACAGCTATCACATAAAAAAAACCTCACACAATTCCTTCATGAAAATAAGTTTTAGACACTGTCCAAGACTTCAGCAACATCTACAAATGTTAAATATTCTAATATATAGAAAAATACAAGAGGCTACATGCCCTGAAGGAACTTCAGTTACATCTGACAAACATAAAACTAACAAAAGCTGCTATGTCCCCCAAAAAGTACATCAGTCTCTCTAGTTTCTAAGATGCACTGAAAAATATCACCTTTATAACCCATTACAAAACAGTCTTAGCCTAAATGAAGAGCCAAAACAGGACATTAATCTTCTTAAATACTTTGTAACTTCTAAGTTACATTATTTTGTAACCTTCAATACAGATAAATTGTTACTTAACATTGACCATATGTCTACTTATTTTAAGTATAGTTACTGTGAAATCATGAGGTATTTCAGAACTGTACTAAGTGCAAAAACCTAACTGCTACAATGGAAACCACATGAAAAAAGTCTTAGTAGCGGTACTTATATTTGGATTGACCTCTGCAATACTAATGGGTGAACTTCTGTAAAGATGAATGCAAAAAAGATCATCATCATTTGATCAGTCCAACAAACAGCTATTCAAACAGGCCTAAAATTAGTGCACTATCATCTGAAGGGTTAGGGGGTTTGTTCTGGTTTTTATAAGCAAACAGTGTAAAACTTTTGAGCCCTGAGCAGAGGTTGGATACCATTGCTGCACCCCGCATTTGCACCCCAGTGCAAATCACTGGGGAATTTCTGTGAAATACTCCAGTTAAAGCTTACATCTGCAGATAAGATGAACTTAAAGTCCTAATGTACTTAATGTCTGAATATAGTAGCATACTGCCCTGTTAAATGAGGTTTGGTCTCATCTTTATGTGAAGAACCAACCACATTCTGATGCAGATGTCAAGTTTTTCCACTAAAGTAGAGCCTTTTGAACATTCACATTAAATTATGCACAAGCAGCAATCTAAACAATACTGCTAGTGCACTGGCATGGAGAAAATACACTTATTAACTGTAACAATGGTAGTTTCTGTGTGATTCTCTATAACTGTGCTTTGCTGTACAGGAACACAGAATTGGAAAGACCATCTGGGTTCTGTCCTCATTGCTATGGGCAGCCGTACAACACAACTGTTTTGGAAGAGGCCACTGAACTACCTGAGAGATGCTGCAAGACCATGGAAACAACCTGAAGACACATGGTAGGAGGCTAAAATAAAAGCTACAACATCCTTCCATATCTAGCATGGTTCTAAACAGTGTGAGAAACAGACTTCACTAAACTCTGGCCATACATATATGAAGGCTAGGAGCATTTGTTGAAAATATATCAGACAAGATGACTTAAGTATTTTAATTTTTATGTTTTTAGTTCTTCCCATAGTACGATGGCTCAAATTTGAACAAAATTCTTGACCTGACCACAATCACAAGCAATGCAGATCCTGCTGACAGTCTATTACAGGGGTCCTCAAACTTTTTAAACAGGGGGCTGGTTCACTGTCCCTCAGACACTGTCGGGGGCTGGACTATAGTTTGGAAAAAAATGAACTAATTCCTATGCACACTGCACATATTTCATTTGTAGTAGTGCACAAAAAAAACAGGAAAAAGAATGCCGTATGCGGGCCGCAGTTTGAGGACCCCTGGTCTATTACAAACAAGCTGCAGAAAATGAAATCAAGCTTCAGAGGAGGGCCACCAAAATGATCAGGGGAATGGAGCATCTCTTGTATGAAGACAGGCTGAGAGAGTTGGGGCTTTTCAGCGTGGAGAAGAGAAGGCTCCGGGGAGACCTTATAGTGGCCTTCCAGTACCTGAAGGGGGCTTACAGGAAGGCAGGGGAAGGTCTATTCACAAGGGTTTGTAGTGATAGGACAAGGAGTAATGGTTTTAAGCTAGGAAAGGATAGATTTAGGCTGGATATTAGGAAAAAGTTATTTAACACAAGGGTGACAGATCACTGGAATGGGCTGCCCAGAGAGGTGGTGGAGGCCCCATCCCTGGAGTCATTCAAGGTCAGGCTTGATGGGACTCTGAGCAAACTGACCTGGGTAGAGATGTCCCTACTTGTGTAGGGAGGTTGGACCAGATGACCTCTAGAGGTCCCTTCCAGCCTAGAACACTATGAATCATCTACCTAAAGTTGATTGGTTCCGAGTACAGTGTGAAGGCTATTAAAACTGTTAATTATCAGAAAATATTAACAGCAATACACTCTGAGAAAACTTGGTAAGTGACAGGCTAATTTAAAAAAGCAACTTTACGTGACAGTCACTCAACGTTTCACATAAAACATGTAGGAATTTACTGCACCTCAGAAGACACATACATACGCTTCTAGTACTTTTCAACACCTTTTAGGGTATGCTTTTAAAGAAACAGAGTGAAAGTATGCATGGAGGGTCAATTATAACATAAAATGGTCATCTGCTTCAGTTATGACATGCTTGGAGATATACCACTACCTCAGCTTGAGTTATCTTTGTATTTTTTGGTTTTGGGTTATTTAAGGCCTCAAACACTCCCCTCACTTTGATTCAAGACTGGCTATTCTGAGTATTTTGTAACTGAGTTGTACAAGCAGATGAACCACAAATTAGCATTAGAAATATTTACTACAAGTAGTAACTTTAATTTTTTTTCTAGTAACTTTATTTCCAAAAGAAGTGTAAAATAACCGTTGGTTTTGGCAATAAAAAAAGACATCAAAACTTTCCAAAACTGTTCATTTCTGTTACACAGAAAGCATTTTTTAAAAATAACCTTTACAACAGATATTCTTTTCTCTACGTTACTGTTAACTGCGTTTATCCTAGTCTACATATTCATTGAAGATACAAGCTACAACTGCTTTTAAGTCGCCATTATCCTGCCACCTCCAAACTTCTTCCTTCCCCAGTCTTTCCCCTCTTTTCACTACTATAGCTCTTTGGCTGTTAAGGGAGTCTGATACTAGCACCAAGTACCAAAATCCAGAGATCACAGAAAAACCGAAGGTATCAATACCTAGTAAACTATAGCTACCTGACTTTATTAAAAAAAAAAAAGAAAAAAGCATATTGATTAAAAACAACAACAAAACCAAACAAACCAAAACCATGCAAACATTTGCAGAGCAAAGCAAGCTTCTAAACTATCAGTGCAGTTTTCCTTTCAACAAGGTGAAAAGTGATTCCTCTTCCCTAGGAAAAGCCAGATCCCAGCCTCACCAAAATTATCCCTAACAGGGGCCTCCTTTCCCCTTTAGGCTGAACAAAGAACCAGAGCTAGTAACAAAGAGAAGGGGGCGGCAACCACCACTCTGCCTCCTTTACTGTGGTTAAAAAAAAAAAAAAAGAAAGGCCCCACCAGATCTGCCATTTCTAAAGAATGGTAAACTCACTACAGCAACAGACACCTTTTGATATCTTAGCGAGTTAAGCCATTCATCTTCACTTACAAAATGGTGAAAACACCAAAGCACTACAGTCAGCCTCAACCTCTGTTTACTGGCTATTACCAGTATTAGTCTCAGTGGCCGACTTAAAGGATTGCTAGAATAGGAGGCAACAAAAAACAACAAAAAACCCCACCTTTTAACTCATATGACCAAAGGGTTTACCCTCCCAGTACGAAAAAAAAAGAAAAACCAAATGCAAACTCAAGAAGAAAACAAAAAGTGCTCCCTTTTGTGGCCAGAGTGAACCACAAACAAGTTGCTGCAAGTATCTGAAGCTAAGCACAAGCTTCATGCACTTTTTCAACGTGACAGACAATGCAGATCCCAAGTCACTGCGTCCTCATCAGACAAGCGTGCAAACTTAGAGAGCCTGCAAGCAACTCAAATTTCACTATTATTAAACACCTACGCATGCAGCTTTCGTGTTTTTCTAGAAGGGAGGCTCGTGGAAGCCAAACCTCCATCCTGATGCGTGTCCGTTTGGGGTGGGTGGGGGAACGACACGACTCTGCCCTCATCCACCCCCCCCCCCCCCC
>VZZY01024312.1:18954-37241 GCA_013400335.1 Eurystomus gularis
CTCAGTCACACATGCAGTCAGGGAAAGAGCTCAGGAGGGAGTTCCCTATAAACGCAATATTGGAGGAAGCTCTTCCCTCGCACACCCCCACGCCGCAGAGTGGTACGGTCCAACGGAGGGCGTAGGGCTCCGTCCCCGCCCCGCAGCGGCGCTCTCTGGCGCAGGCGCGGAAGGGCCGCCGCGCTCGGCCAGGAGCGGGTCTGTGCTGCGTGAAGGCCATCCCGCTCCGCGCTTCACCGGCCGACCCCCGTGCCCGGAAAACAGCGGGCCCTTCCCCGCCTCAGTGCAGGAGTCTCGGTGGCTCCCCTCAGCCGCCCGGTCGGGACCGTGGGGCTGCCTCGCCCACGGCTGTGGAGCCCTTCCCGCTGCGCTGGGGCCGGTGCCTCACCATCGGCCCGTCTCCCCGGGAGAGGAGTACGGGGTGGGCGCAGATGGTGATGGTGTGGCGGGGGCGTCGTGTCGCGTTCCCCCCCTAAGTGAGAAATGCGCAGTCCGCTGTCGTCCACAAGAAAAATAATTTCCACTGGGGTTGTTTGTTTTTCAGTACTGGAGTCATGTATGACTAATAAAGTCCTGAAGGGTTATGGAGAAGCTGCCATTCTGCTCTTGTCTGAGGAGCGCTCAACTCTGCCCCCGCCCTCCATCCCCCAACTCGCCCATCTGCCAGGTACCCGAGGCCGCTGGTGGCCGCAGCCAGGCAGGCCTCCGGCCGGTGCAGAGCCAGGAGCACTCCTGACAGTGCGTGGGCCCAGTTGCTGCTCACTACCCCTCCTCTAGAAGGGGTTCAAAGCATATATACTTAACAGTATGCACGGCAATTACTTCATTCAAGATTAAGGTGTGTTACACGTGATGCAAGTAGTTGTGGTTGTATATAGAGGACTTGACATCTGAATCAAGTTTCCGTTTGAGATCTACCAGCAGTTTTCTGTGCCTACCTCAGCTCGGCTACAAACACAGAGGAACAAATGGAGAAAATCAACATGACTACATTTATACTTAGCCAGTAACTACAGCTTTCTTGTATTTGCATTTGTATAAGGGTTCACATTTCTTAGAACTTGAGGTCTGATGTATCTGAGTCTGGGAATGTGTATTAGTTACACAAAAGATTACTGCAGCTGACACAAAAAAACAATATTTAGGGACTAGTTGTAGAAAACTAAGGTTCCTTGATTTATTGAGAGTCTCTAAAAGTACCTAGAAACCCTGATTGTTGCCACATGTACCTTAATACTAGATTATATAAATCCCTACTTTTATCAATATCACTCATCGTAACTAGTACATACACAAACACAGATGAGATCTTTGTTCCCAGAATTAGGTTATTTTCACTCCTAGAGATTCCTGAGAGGAAGCTGAGTCCTTGGAGCTGATCAAAGTTGTCTTTATATTGTTAAAGGGAATGAACTGTAAAATAAGTTTGTGTTAACCACATGTACACACACAACACCCTGAGGGTAAACCTAGGACATGGTAAAATAAAAATGGGTTCTAGATTTTCTTCCCTGATCTTCCTGTTCTAACAAAAGGACCCTATTCTGTCATGTAGCCCGGTGGTGTAGCATGTTTTAAAAGTATTTGCCATGTTGCATTTGGAAATTTCTCTTATAAGTAAGAGCCAAAATTGATTTTTACAGTTTATCATACAGCTTATATGTGCTTCTTTCTGCAAACTTCAGCAAAATACCTGCATGACATTATAAACTATAATAGGCACGATATTATTCACTTACCATTAACTCCCTTGTAGTCTCAGCCTGCTTAATGCTGTCACTTGAAATTCAGTGTGTTTAAAGTTACTCCCTGTTTTGTAGTTGCCTGATAAACACTTGTATCCAAACAATACAACAGCGTAAGTCAGCTGGCTCAATATGAGGAATACCTTTACTTGTACTGTGAAGATAATTCAATACCAGCAGTGACATACTGTCACAGTTCTTCTTGGGAAATTTATCTAAAGAAGAAAAAAAATAAGCTTCAGATGGGCTTATTTTGGTTTAAATGAAACTTAAGTGACATTGGCTAAATCAAGATAAGCTGTTTTGCTTTCAGGGTAAAAATGACTATAGATGTTCTTCTAACACCTGGATTTATGTAAATATAGTTCTCATTTAGAGAATCTCCTGGAATAATAGCTCATACCTGAACTAGGCAAGTGAAGAGAAACATACAAAGTTATCCTTTAGCCCAACAGATAAAAATTCATTCACTGAGTTTGCAAAAATCAGTATCCCAGTTAAGGACACCGTTAGATCTAACAAGTCAGTAAAGCTTAAATATCAAGTTTTCAAGGTATGTATACAAAAGTGATTTCCTAGCCCAGTCTCACTTCTAGAAATGCAAGTTCTGCAGATACATTCAAACCTTCTTGTTAAGGGAACAGCATGGCAGCTGCACTACACAGAAGCTCACAACATGGAAGGAACTCTGGAGCAGTCACTCCCCATGGTAAGCAGGCTTTAACCATCAGCTACTTAAGCCCCAGGCTGCTTCTGAGACAAAAAAAAGAGAGTATATACCAAAGCATCACTGGGAAAGGTGGCTACTCCTTTTTAATATGTTGCTATGTACAGGCATGATTTTACAACATAATGGAGATATTTTTATACCTTCCTCTAATTGCTTGTTGCTGTATGACTGTTAGCTTTATTTCATCCTTTCCCTGCATCATTTTACTAGCATTAGCTTGTTCTTTCACAGTGCTTATGTTGTACCTTAGATAGTGTTTATTTAGTAAGTGACATGAAAAAAGGAGCCATAAGGAGCTTTTAAACAGAAGAATAAGTTTCAGCTTCAACATTTGCAGCCAGCATTGCAGCAGAAAGTATTACAATTTCTTAGGTATCTCTCCTAAAGCACATCTACTGTGAAAGCTCAGGGAATGCAAACAGTGAAAGTGAAATCCTTTATAGGTGAGTTTAAACCTTTACTTTTCTTACCAAAAAATGATCAAGATAGCATTCTGAAATCCAGAGGACCCCCTCGGTAAAAGCCAAGCAGACTAAGATATTTTAAAACAGAGTGCTTAAATGGAGGCTCTATAACACCTATTTTTTTCCTCCTAGGAGCTGCTATAGAAAAGTGGCTTTACTCTTATACCACAGAAATCATAACCAGATGACTCCTTGAGTAATCTAAAAGCAGAAAGATATAGCTAGAAGGCTCGCCATCACCTAGCTCATTACTTACCTAAACTGTGTAACCCCATGCACACTCGTGTACATACAGCCACCTCAGTTCACTTTAGAACTCAATAATTAAACAAGCTAACAAAAAAAAGACCAGAAAAATGAAAAACACAACAACAAAATTCAACTAAAAAACACCTTTAAAGAGTAAATTGTTCATCTAACTATTAATGAGCCTCCTCATTATCAAGGGCCAGAAAGAGCCTTTTTAAACTACCTTCAGACCATACACTCAAAAAACCCAAACTGATTTAACCTAGGGATATACACAAAACCTATTCATTAATTCACCTTCTCATAGAATAGTTATCCCTTATAACATTAAGCACAACCCAGTTCTTCCCCCCAGATCCTTCTTTAACCCTAGCTATACCCATTCTCCTTCTGATCCTCCCCCAGTTTTATCCATGAAAAGTAAGCATTTTCAGGTGCTACCTATTAGCAGCATTCACAGCCACAAACTTGTAATCCCTCATACATAAATGCGAGGAGAAAGACACAGACAATACTATTGACTTGTCCCATTGTCCGGTAATGCTAACAATCTCTTGACAGCACAGAAGAGGGTTAACATGGAAAAAGTAGTTTTCTCAAGGCATTCATAGACCTTACAAGAGTTCTAGAAAGCATAAGAGTAAATAGGGCTTTGGGGCAGTGTTCCTGAGAAGGAAACACAAGTTTCATCATGCAGATACCTTGCTAATGAAATCACTTTATGCAGAATGTCAAAGTCATTAAAGAACAAACAGATAAAGAGAACTAAATAGAAAATTAACTATGAGTCCCAGATTTTGTCCCTTGCTTATTGTGCAATAAGCACTGGCAATATTGCTATCTGCTAATTGCTTTTGAATTTCAAGAGAGTAGACTGCTGAATATTCTTCCTTAATCATTGCTGGAAAGTGCTAAGACTCATAGTGGTTTTCTCTTATTTCTAGTTGTTACTGTCAGTCTGGCAGCTAAGGGAACTTGCTCTGCCCCTGAATGCACATGTGAGTAGTAAAACAGGGCAGTGATTTCGATTTAAGTGGTAGGCCAATGTATTCTCTTATACACCTATCATTTCTCTGTGTAGCATCTTCATCTCTATGTGATGTGTGTGAACAGAATAAATCAGTAGTGTGTTCTGCTTCAGGCAGCTGTACCCACCCATTGAATCTCTTCTGTAATTGCCTGAAACTGGTGGTTCCCTGTGCCATTGTGTGCCTGCCTGCCAGTCTGATAGCCAGGAAAAGTCTGTCTTCACTTGCAGCACGTAAACACAGATGCAGTTTTTATGCAGAGCAGCACAATGTAATGCAACAGTTCTAATGCTTGTCTTTTAAAACAAAAAAGTCTATGTGATGTTTTTAAAGAACATAATCATCAATATTCAAATATTTTCTTTTAAAAACTTACTTTTAAAAAAGGTTGTTAGGAGTAGGAAGGTAGATTGGAAGAAGTCTGCAGTGCTTGATATAATATAATGAGAGCAACCCTTCCTATTTGTATTGAAAACTTTGATAGACCTAAAGAAAATTTCACCTTTATAAGAACACATTCACCTTTGTAAGAATTTAGATGACTGTCACTAGCTTGCAGTTAAAATAGGGTTTCTTGGTGACTGCTAGTGTGCCCACTGTATAGAGTCTTCTGATGTTCATTGCTTGCAAAGAGAGATCAGTTTAAATTATGCTAGCTTTTGGTGAGATGACTGAATGATGTTCTTTGTATCTCATAATACCTAAAGAAAGATAGACATCTTTTTAAAAGAAAATCTGACAGATAGTTATGACATTCAAAAAATATAGACAAAAAAAGGAACCATGCATCACAATATATTTCCCAGAGTCACAGACCTCCATATGACAGTACTTGTGACTTACTAGTGTCTACTTTACTTTGCTTTATCCTTTCTACTTCAGAGCTAAATACTGAAGTTGAGTGGAAGGTAAACATGTAAAGTAGCAGACAGGCCTTCTCAACCTATAAAGGGTGTTTTAGTAGCTCTGTATGCTTACATATTGCTAGGACTAAATGTTTCTTTTCTTAGCAGCAGTCTTGGGATGGACAAACACAGATAAAGTTGGGGTTTTTTGCCAAGTAGTAGGAAAAGGTACCCTGGTAGGGAAAAACAATCTGCTGGTAGAAGGTCCCCAGATGAGGAGCATAGCAGGACACGGATGAGCAGTGTGCAGACTACCACTCTGTTCTCCAGCAACTCCTGAAGAGTGAGTTCTGAACTGCTGTAACCTATAAATCACTTCCTTATTTCTTCTCTGTCTCAGGGGCTGAACAGGTCACAGCTGATAAAGACATTATGGTCCCTGCATGATTAACTCTCCCTCCTAATTCCTTGATTACCCCTTGATTAACAAGAAATGGTGAGCCACTGGCCATCTATGCAAACACCCTGCCAGTGCTAGTTTTTGCATATTAAGTGTACTATGTGAAGTGTTATTAAAATAAAGCTGTATCTGCATAAGAAAAATGCAGCAATTTATCTTAAATCAAATTTAAAACCAATTTATACTGTAGTGAGGCACTCTGTAAACACCATTTCACTTTGACAGGAGTGAGTTAGCTTCAATTTAAACTGATTCTAATCTTTGGAAACTAATCTGATATAAAGCAGCATCCACATAGTTATTTGTATCAATTAGAAAACAATTTAAGGTAAAACAGGGGCAAGCTTCTTATATAACTGTCACCTATCAGTTTGAATTTCTTATCTGACTGAGTCTTAACAATGAATAAATTGCCAGTGAATAAAATCAGACAAAATAAGTGGTGTTCTGGAGTCTGTAGACAGTTCACTGCTCGGAGGACAAGACTGCTTGCCACTCTTTTAGCCATACCAGTACCAGGTTAAAAAACAAAAAGGGTGACCTGAGGATGGACGTGTCTGAAGAGACATGCATTTGTCAGCATGCAGATGAGATCCTTGGCAATTCTCTTTGGCTGTATTTGTGTTGTGCAGGAATTACCAGTAGGCTGTGGATCAGCAGTCTCATAATTGCAAAGTCATGAATGTTCCTTCTCTCCTCATCTGTTCTTAGTGTGGATGCATCACAGATGCAACGTACCACAACATTTCTTTGCAGCAGAGCACACCTGAGTGTCAAAGAACAGAAGCAAAGGTGAGCAAAAGCATTTTTACCAAATGGGTCCCAAAGAAAGATTTTCTTGTTACTTCTTATAAATCAGTCAAGAAAGGTCATAATTTAGAAGTTTTTAGGCAACTGTCTGTGATGTTATTTTTCAGGAAGCCCACTGTATAAATATCGTTATCTCTCCCAAACACCAAAATACCCATTCTACCTCACTGACCCAGTGTAAATAACATTCTAGAAACCATATTAATTTCACATTTTAGGATCTGTGATTCATTGGTAGCTGTCTGTAATAATGTATCATATTGTACTTAGTTGAAAATACTGTGTTGTATATACTGTGCATATTTTGTCCTTTTACTAGCAGCACTGTCTTTACTACAGGAAGCAAGTTCTTCTCTAGACCTTTCTGCCATCATTTTCCCTGGATCCACTGATTTTGATATGCTGTCTGTACACTCTGCCAAGATTCCTGTCTCCTCACCTCACTTGATAAGCAGATTTCTTGATGAATATCACATTCATGCAGGTGGTGGCTGGGAGATCAAAGCATTTGAAGGGCAGGCTTAAGCTTGTTTCTTGACACTGAAGTGATTGAGGAGCAAACTAAATCAGAGGTTTTAGTTTCTTACAGAGGAAAAAAAAAGAGAAAATCCCTCTTAGATTTTAATTCCCCATTAAACTGCCCATGCCATTTTATTTTCTTTTAAATCAGTTTTAGCCCATGATATATTCAATTTAAGGGTTAAATAACAGACATCTTAGAAGGCTATCTGAGTGCTGGAATGGCCACATCTGTCTTACTGGCCCCTACAGCACTTTCCTCTTTCCAGATTTGTCTGTGCACCCCAACAGCAGCCAGCTGGACCAAGAAGAGTGTCTTCTTCATGCACCATCCTCATCTCCTCAGTCTCTTCCTTGGTTTCTGTTCAGGTCAGTGGGTCCCTTGGAACATCTGTCAGAATGCCTTTCTGGGCAAAGATCAGATGGGCAGGGGTGTGGGAAGTGCCACAGGGTGCTTCACCAGAGAGAAGACTGTAGGAACCAGTGTTCTCCAAAGGCAAGAGCAATATGATAAGTCAGATCTGCTGAGTACTCATATGATAATCACAATGATACATAGTGTCTATTAGGTTGAAAGCTAAGAAAAAGATAAATATGAAATGTAATGGCATAAGTCAGCATAACAGAAGAGTTGCCCTCTAAAACTACCAGACAGAATGACAAGAAAGCAATCTGCTTTAGCAAGTTCATAGTTGAGAGGCTGTGACTAGTTGCATTTTACATATACCCTGACTCTAAACCTAGCCTGATTCTTTCATATCTCCAACCCCAAGTGGAGTCTCTCAGTCTTCCCAGCATCAGCATCAGTAATTCCAAGGTGTACTGGTAGGCTGTCATTTCTGTACTTTAGGTTTTCTATATTTCCTGCCTGAAGAGATGAAGCAAAGGTGCATTGATCTGATGAGAGATGCAGGGAGAGAAAGCTGGTTCAGGTCTTGAGAATGAAATCTTAAATTCTTAAGCTTTACCTAGCACCTGTCAAGCATTTTTTTTCTTCTTGTCTTCACATGTGATTTACTTAAGCCTAAATGTCTATGCAAACAGCTGGTTTAGCACATAAGCTAATTGTACCAGCTGAGGATCTGGACAAGTTACATTCCAAGTGATTCCCAAACTACCTCCTTTCACTGCAGTTGACTTAAATAGCCAAACCTATTTTGAGAGCACTGAGTACTTATTTTCACTACTGTATTTATGTCATAAGTTTTAACAGTTCTAAATATATCTTCAGTCTCCCAAGAGGCCTAGGTTTTAAAAGCAAAATATAGCAGAAACCAAACACTCTAGTTCTGACATGAAAAGCAAATAACAGAACTAAATCTCATATCATTTTTCAACTCAGGAATTTAATACTCTGTCATGGACAATATGAAAACTTGAGGTTACTCTGTCACATAACCTGATGGCCTAATTCTCCATTACTTTACTCTTTGTGGAGTCCTGAATTTAAAGCAGGATTTAATACTGTCCATGCAGTGTCCCTTGATTCAGATTTTTAGGTGGCAGTGATTAAACATCCTGAGGTATTGACATGCAGCCTTCACAACGTTGTGAACCATGGGATAAACATATGATGCTGCATCTGCCTACCTTCTGTTCCAGGGGTGGGAAAGAAAGAGCAACAGGTTTGTTTAGCGAAAAAGTAAGGAAAGAAGTGTTTTCAGACTCAATACTTAAAAAGAGGAGATAATGATATTTACCAGTTAGGAGAATCCACCCAATGCAGTTGCTGCATTTTGGACAACTGGCAGATTCTCCACATTGTTTAATTTTCAAGAAGTTTCCAAAGACTGATAAAGACTTATGCCAAAACTTGACATTTTTCAAGAGAACAAAAACAAATAAAATCACATTTCTTGGTGCTTTATCAGAAGAAAAATACTGATTTCCACTGTATCTGAAGACAAGTCTAGTCTCATTTTAGGCAGTCACTCCAAGCTTTGAAGTGACTTTCTCAGGGGGCTATATTTCACAGCAAGAGGATATATATAACTGAAACTTTTATCGGTGGGAAGTGTTGAGTTTTTAAATTATTGTGCTGTTTTTAGCAATGGTGAAGTCTGTTTCAGTATTTATTGCGCATTCTGGAGTACAGGAAGAACTCTCTGTACTTCTGTCCCTGCTGGCTCTTGAAGTAGTACAGACAACTAACTGAGTCATTTTCCAGAAAAGAGAAAATGCAGTCACCATTTGGGTGCTACTAACCAAATTTCTCCCAAAAGTCTTGTTCCCCCAAAGTCTGCAGCTGAAAAAGCAGAAAGAAGGAAACCACTGGTAGAGACTATTAGAGTTTCTGAGAGTCAGAAGATAGGATGAAAGGCCAGTAGGTTTCGTGAAGATTATCTGCTCCACTAACCTTCTTCTTTCTATGTAGGGAGATTTGGAAAATCATATTTTGTGTTAAAGTTTGCCCAAGGAACCATGTGAACTAATTAATTCATTTTTTCAAATCCTTACTTTACTGCTCTGATGAGTAAAATGTAGCGGTTGTGATACGGTCTCTCCAAATTATGTTTCCTTTTACTTAATAGCAGAGCATTGTGAGCAGATAAAATGCTGACACATTTGGACTGCTTTGCTAGATTGCTCGTGGGGTGTGTCCAAATGAGAGGGCTACAAGCTATAAAACCTTGCCGGTGTCCATGCTGTAACCCAAAGGGATGATACAAAATACTTAATTTATGAATAGCATACAAAATATCCTGAGAGAGGAGCTCTACCAACATGACTGGAAAGACTTTCCTCAGCCCTTTTTTTTTCTTTTACCATACATACTCTGTGACCCCTCTCTTCAGTGCTACCCCTTCATGCAGCAAATCAGCACCTACTCCAATCTCATTGCATCAGTATCTTCTAGCAAGCACACTGATATGTTATATGTGTTAGCACATGATGGTGGGAAAGATGAGAGAGAAACAAAAATTTCAAAAACTTTAAAGGAGGGAACAACATACTCATGCCCAAACTACTTAAGCTCCTTTTGAGGATCTCATCCTGTTAGGTGCTAGTCATAATCTCAGGTCAGCTGCTCTGACATAACAACAGTGTAACCAAGTCCTTTCTGTCAAGACTTGGTTCACCATCTTTGACATTTCTGGAAGTATGTATTGTGTGATGACCAAGAAGAATTAATTTTCAGACACTTGTGACTCACTGCTAAGTCAAGGAGCCAGGCTGGTAAGTGGGTAGGAGGAGATGGTGGAGGACAGCAGATGGCAGGAGGCAGTGTTGCTTGCTGATTCTTATGGGGAAGGGCTTGGAGGATTGGACCCTCTGGGGAAATGGATCTCACTGCTTAATTTCTGTTGTTATCTTTAGGGTTTCTGTGATCCCTGTGGCTAGGGAAAGTCTGTGCTGCACAAGTTTAGTGCCCCTTCCATTGCTTTGTGGATACTCTAAATTATTTTTTCTACCAACCAGCCCAGTGTTTATCACTGGCATTTTTTTTTCTTTCTCCCTGCTCTCATGCTTTCACAGAGGCTGCACAAATTGCTCTCTGCTGTGGATTTCCTGAAACACTTCATCTGAAGTAGGAAAGCCCCCTTACCCTCAGCAGTTGTTTTTGTCCTTAATCTCATTACTACAGCCATTTTCCCCTTCCATGAGCACTACCTGCTTGTTTGTGTATACCTGTCGAGGTTTAGGTTCAATCCACCAGACCTACAACAGACACTCTCTGTTAACCCCTGTTTCCTGCCCCCAAATAGAGGAAGAGAAAGAGGATAAGGGAGAGAGACTTATGGCCCCCCTCCCAAATGGGAGAGGAAGGGAATGAGAGAGAGGCTTGCAGATTAGAAAACTAAAACAGCTTTAATGAAGATAATAATAAAATGGAATATATACAAATATATACAAAACCAGTATCAAACCCAACCTCCCCCTGATGGCAATTATGTCACCATCACCACTGAGGCTGTGCAGGCACTGGCAAAGTCCCAAATTGAGCTCAGCAGCAGACAGGAACTGGGTTCAGGAACACATGAATCGGGATCAAAAGGTCCAGGAAGGGAAGGCTGAAGGGAAGTGTCCAAGAAGGCAGAGGACCCCAAAGGGAAGTGAAGACCAGTGGAAGGGCTGACGAGAAGGAAAAAAAGGCAAAAATGGGTTGAGACCCTTGTGATCCCTCAGCTTTATACTGAATATGATGCAAAATATGTCTGCAAAAACATGCTGTTATCTTCAGATAGTGCCATTAGTTAGACAAGACTCAGCTAAAAAGTAAAATCACTGAAACAGAATTGGTTTGGTTCTAACTCAAACCAGGACAATACCTGACTGGAACATCTACACATCAATAAACGCAGGAATGAACCAACTCTGGTCTACCTTCACAAAGCTAGGGCGTTACAAAAATCTACTCTAGAAGGAGGCTCTTGCTAGAGCATTTTAGGCTGAGCAGCAGGCTGAAGACTTCCCACACATGTGGCTCAATACCAAGTGAGCTGTGGGGTTTTTTTAAGAACAATATCTCATGCTCACAGAGGAGCTTGGTATGGAGATGCAATGACCATATGATAGTGCCTTGTGAGATGTATAATGGTGAATTTGAGGCCTTTCTGGAAAAGGAGACTTACTTTCAGAACTTACCTAGGGGTTTCTGGAAGAACCATGAGGAGTAGGTGACCCATCAAGTTTGCCCTGCAGATAATAAACAGGTTAAAAAGATAATAAAAACCAATCTATGATGCTCCCAAATAGTTTTCCAAAAGTTAGGTATTTAGTCTTGAAGACATAATGAGATAACTTCTTCAGAGCTGTATTCACCATTAGGTTAACCACCACAACTCTCCTGTCTAACATAGTTTCTTGATTTAGGTAATGTCCTTGGAGTAGAAAGGAAAAGTTCTGAAAGAAGCTATTGCAAAAGAGTCTTTGAAGTACACTTCTGGCAGTACTTTTGCTGTTAACAGGCATATAGAATAGAAACAAAGGACTTTTGTTTCTATTTAATACAAATCCTGAGGTTATAAATTTGCTAGATTCCTAATTCTTCTGAGAGAGAGAAAGAAGGAAAAAAAAAAAAGGAAGGACAGTAGAAAATACACCCAAATTTAAAAAAAAATAATTAAAAACCCCACACCTCAGCATTGGTTCTTCCACCATAACAATAGTTGCTAAATATTTGCCTCCACAACACTGCTTGAGAGAATTTGTCATTGTGTGAGAAGTAGCTATGTTAATAGCATTTGTTATTTATAACATAAAAAAATTTTGTCAGACACAGTAGTGTCATGTGATCAGATGCAGGCGAATGACACATGCATGGTCTAGTGAATATGCCCCCCACCTCCCAAATTAAAGTTGGGGTTGCTGAGTCCAGTCCTGCTGTCTGAGCTTTATGTGTCTTTGGCTTAACCTCAGCTTGCAAAGGTGGAATATAATTGGTAAATCTTATAAGGTTCTTTTTGTACTAGAGGCTGGGGAAATTTAGTGGTATATTGCAGTCATTCTCTTCTGTCTCTGATAAGCAGTGATAGAAGGATGTTGACATTTAAAGCATTATCAATGGGTAGCTAAGTTGGTGCTCACTGAGAAGGATGCAGGAAATTGTTCCTCAGAACATTTTTAGTTAAGGTTCTGAAAGTGCAAGCAGATGCCACTACATCTGTTACATCCTCTTCCTGTGTTTGAGTGCATCTCTCCAACCATGTTAGCTGGAGATTTCATTCTGAGGGAAACAGCAACAAACACAGATATTTCCCCTCACTTCCCAAGCCTTTAGGATGTGGAGAACAAAGAAATAACATTTACAATATGCCAAAATATCTTATAGCTTACTTGCCAAATCTAAACTGTGCATATGTTAACTATTAATATTTATGCAAGTGGTGCATGAGAAATTTATTTTAATACATTTTGGGTAAATGGCTATGAATATGTGTGCTAACAATGTGGCTGAGAGGCCTTGGAATCTGAGGAAATAGCTTTTCTCCTATGTGAGAATCATAAGGGACAAAATGCATTACATGGCTTATATGGCCAGTTCCATGAAGAGAATAGCAAAGGAAATAAGCAGTAAATTACTAGGAAGCAGCATTTTTTCATAGCACTACTTGCAATTACAGAATAGTTATAGGTCATTCATAACAAAACAATTTATGTGTGCTCTGTTATTTATCTTTTAGAAGGAATTCAACCATTTTTTTAATATGCATTTGTTTAGTGTGTCGAATTAATTTTCCTGGCTTTGAAATAGTCATATATATCTGTTAGTAACATTTTTCTCATGGTCATATGCTTAGAACATACAGAATTAGGGTCTGGGGCTGTGAATTATCATTTAAAATATTATTTAATTTCTGTTGCTGATGTTATTTATTTTCCTTTTGTAGCATTGATACTACAGTAAATCCCAATAGAATAAATTCTGTGTGGCAGCCAATGGAATAAAACCAGCACAATGTTTACAGACAATTATTTAAGTGCCACATACCAAGGAATCTGTTATAAAAGTCCCCAAGAACTCTATCAGCTGTCGGGAGGATAAACACATGGTAAAGGAGAGCCTGGAAGGGAACACTTATTTCATAGGTACACACAGAGAAATACCTCCCTCTTTAATTCCTTTAAAGCAAGATATGCATACCAAGAAAAGCTTGCAATTGCTTGGTAAGCAATTGCTTACCAAGAAAGCAATTAAATATTAAAAAGGAAGACTGGACTACAGAGACAGGAATAGGAACAGTGTAGGGCTTCTCCTTATACTCGTTTTTTCAGGTTCAGGAAATTCTTAGTCCTTTTCTGCAGAGTTACAACAGAAGACTTGAACAATGTTGCTTTTCTCTTCTCCAGACGCTTTTTGTGTCTGTAGTTTAGGTGGCTCTTGGTGTCTGGGAAGATGTGGGGGAGTGTCTGAGGAAGAGGAAGGAAACCTCTGCTTCCTACAGGTAGGTGCATTTCCAAAGACAGATCACCCCTACCAAAGGCTTGAAGTGCTGGGGCCTGAGTTGTGGGCCCCAAATTCAAGTTGACCTGTGGATAAGTCACAACCCAGCAGAGTGTTTTTTTTTTCTTATTGGCTTCATGTTCCAGAGGCAGAACAGGACAGGCCCACCTGTGTCTCTGTGGCTCTGCCCTTACCCAGGTGATTGTGGTTGGAGTGGTGGGCAAGGCCAGGATTATATTAACCAGGGACTGATCAGTTGGAAGAGCATCCTGTTGGATGTGGCTTCTGTTGAGGCTGGTTGCATCTTGCCAAGCTCTTTTGGTGGGGTCCTTCCATGTGAAGGGCCACTGAGGGAGCCATCTCTGTCCAGCAGGCAATCCTAGCACCACAGTGGGCAGTGGAGGAGCTGGGCCCCCAGGAACCTATGGCAGGGTTGTTTGAAAGAAGACTTTTGAGGGGATGTTGCTAGTTCAGTATTGGCCTGTGTGACCAGGCAACGGATGGCAGCATAAAATGATGGCTGAACTAGCACAAGGCTACAGCCACCATCTCCTCCTCAATGCCTCAGGACATGCTGATTGTCTTGAGCTGCCACTGGACTCCGACATAAGCTGATTCAAGTTGCTTAGCAGAGAGTAAGCTTCAAAGACAGCAGGTGTGTGAGTCGGCACAGGCAGGACACAGGAACAACCACAAAACCATGGTTGAAATGCAAAGAGTAAATTTATTCTTGTTACCTTGCAAACCAGGGGATCTCCACAGCAGCACCCAGGCCAAGGCACACAAGTGGAGATGCCAGCACCATGTTGCTCAGGCCTTGCTAGAGTGCAAAAAGCTTTTGAACCTGGTACTCTCTCCTCTATCTAGCAAGGAGTCTTGTGGCACAGTATTCCACTGTGCTTAGATCTTTCCCACAATAGGGGTGGAATCTCAAGTGTGTTTGATAAGGTGCCTCTGAGTCCTTCACAGACCTGTGTTATCTAAACATAGATATTCTACTAATCAAGCACACACAGCTAAGCAACAATTACTGTGATATGTGTTTTTTGACAGCCCAACTGCAAGTCAGTTGAGGGTGTTTACAATCCTCCTCACCCATGTTCCGTTCTTTTCCACCAGCAGGTAAGTCTGTGTTGGATTTGTGAATTGAATTTACTCATGGGAGAATCTTGTGTGCGGGAGAATTGACCCAAAAGATGGTGTCATGCCATGTGCCTGGGAATGGGGAGAGGAACATGGTCAAATAGTGTGAGAACTGAGTAATGGAGGAAATCAGGGGATAGAGGAGAAGGGAAGAGGAGGGGACAGGAGGAGAGGTTGTGACACCTAGTGACAAGCAGCAGTTATTGTGCTAACAGCCAAAGCAGTTCACCGTGGGTGAGAAGACCATCAGCATCCTCAGAACTGGGACTTTACTCCCTTTGCTTATTAGTGTCTCCAGTTTCCCGAGTACTCCCTCCCCTTTCATGTCATACAGCTGTATAACTGTCTTGCATAGGGAAAGTTTTATGTCTCAGGATTTGAGCCACACAGCCTCTTCAGTGGTTTTTGGTGGCATTAGAGCCTTTTCTGCTCACCACCAAACATGACTGGCTGCTGCAGAATCTGTTTTTAATTTTACCACTTATGATGAAAGAAGAAATCATGAAGCTTAACTCTGGCAGGGAGCATTATAGGGCAAACCATTAGGGACAAGAGCTGCTTATATTTCCATTGTCATCAGAAATTTGCTCCCCCATAAGCATTCTACCTGCTAAGCTATCATACAGCTCCAGACGTGCCTTAGAGGAATGGTTCAGGAGAAACTACAGTCAGCACCAGCCTTCAAGTGAAGGCTCAAGGTTCCAACCAGACAGAGGCACTTTCTTGGAGATCCTTCTGAGCATAAGGCAAAGCTTCAGGCAAAGCTCTCCTTGATGTTTCTTATTAGCTGGCTGTAGGTGGCTTCCCATCAAGCTGGTTTCTTGCAGACAGCCCCCATTCACCATACAACCTGATATGAATCCAGCCCCTGACTGGATTAAACCCTTTTCCCTGACTCATGGTCAAGGAAGTCTTACTCCAGCTTCTGGTTTTCAGAACCTTTTCTGAGCTTCTGAGCTGTGTCGTAAACTCACTGAGACTGCATGGCAAGCCTTTTGTGTTTGCTGTAGGATCAATGTCTGCAAAGTCTGTGCCTATTACAGCAAACCAAGCAGTTCCAGGGTGCGTTCCTACACACTGCAGCTCAAGTGTCTGTGCTCTACAACTGTTAGTGGTTGCTGGTTTTGACTCAGACTGGTCATCAGTCATCCAAACCGTGGATGACCCTAGGCCTTGGGCATGGGTCAGAAGTTGGCATGGTTATGGACCATTTGCTATAGGCAGTTTGGATGAAGCCATCTGGTTTAGAAGGGTAAGGTAATTGTATATTATGAATGTGGGCTGTACTGTTCCAGTTGAATTCAACGCCACAAAGCTTTCCTGAGCTTGTTTAACTTATTAGCGTAGACACTGGAAAATAACTGATTGTATTTTGGGCTTCCTGTGTTAATGCACAATGTTTAGCATTAGTGCTTAATTTGGACAGAGGCAAGCCTGAATAAAAAATAAACCCCTTGTGCATAAAATCTCTCTCTTTGCAAGTTTGTTACAGAAGAGTCACACCAAGACTTTATTATGTTGCTGACTTATGCATTACAAGGGATGTTTTTTTAATTGACTTGACAACACAATTAAGCAAAAAGTTTCATGTCAGCAGCGCACAAAATGGTGTATTTTGTTTGGTATCTTTTTGAAAGCTATTCAATACAGGAAATGCTAAAGCTCCTCTTTCTTTTTCGTTAGGAAGAAGAAACATTATTTCATTATTTTTGATTCTCTTTGTTGTCCTCAGTGCTGATTTCTTGCTTTAAAGTCATGTTTTCCATAAGACTTCACTAGTTATTTTTTCCCTAGACCATGTAACCGCTTCTTTAAAGTGTACTTCTTTTTAATTGACTTGCTAAGCTTTCTTCCCAGAGCCCTTCCCCTTCCCCATTCAGACAGGACAATTTGGACTGATTTTGGTCTGTTATAGATTTTTGAAAGATTCCAGAGGCAAAGATAGGACTAAAACAAACTCGCAAAACCAATTATTTTAAAGTTTTAGCTTTTAGTTTAGACTATTTTGATAATAATGCTGAAAGGATGTTGGAAAATGTCACAGTCTGGTCAGGAATCTGCAGTATAATGTGTGGTGAATAAAGAACACACCAAGTGACACTGATAAAGAAGTTCTGGGGAAAATGAAGCCCTCAAAATGTTTTAAAATTATTATACCCCAGTTTCTGCTTCCACCTATAACTAAGTCTGCAGCAATTCCACTGACTTAACATCAAGACTGGATTCTTTATTCCCATACACATTATTTTCCTGGAAGATGAGCCTCCTTGGAGTTATTTCAGTAAGAGACAGAGGTAGTTCAAGATTTTAGTGAAGGAAGGGACACCAGAAGCTGAGAGATCACTGTGACTGCATTTCACCTAAGCAGTGGGTGCATGGCACAGACTTAAGGCACATCTCCCCTGACAGCAGCCAGCAGTGTGATCCCAGGTGTCGGAGGGTCTAGATGTTTGGGCTTCTTTTCTGTGAGAACTATGGGGAGGTGGGAAAGTGAGGTGAGACATTTTGACACCCACAGATACCAATATATTTACTACTAAATACATTTACTAGTGCTTTAAAAGATATAAAAGTAATTAATCAGCTCAGACTAAGGACTTTATGTACATCTTGTGTGAAAAGGATACCAGTATGATCCATAATCTTGAGGATTTGGATGTAGTACTGAGATCACCAGTTTTTCTGCAGCCTACATCATTGCAGTTCTCTTCCAGTGTAATACCTTTCAGCTTCATGACCTGATGTTGTGCAACTGTGAATCAGGTGCGGTGTTCCCCCATCACTGACCTATTCACTGGGACAGCCAGTATATACAGAAAGTCCCATGTCAGTCCTCCTGGGAGGGATGCCAAATTAGTACCCTTAAAGACAATGATCTTCAAAGGCCATTGTCGTGGTCCGGAGCGCGAGCGTCCGTGCTGCCTCCCAAAAGAGGGGATGAAATTGAGGGCAAATAACCACAAAGTGAGATACCTTCTACCAAGCGCGTAGGCAAATATGGAGACTGATGAGTATTTAACAAATTTATTACTAAAATATATCCATATATATATATATATGGTTGCATAAAAACCGTATCTATCCTATAGAAATACTATCAAACGCTACGCCCACCCACTCACTCCCCTACCTTAAGGGGTACTAGGAAACCTCAGGGGAAGAACAGGGCAAACAAGAACGTAATGATGTCAAAATATGACCGGTATGTGGGTGTTGGGCTGTGTGTATATGTGGTATAAATCACCCCTTCTCTGGATGTCCAATGATGGTCCTGGTGGCGCCTGGTGGTGCACGATTCGGCTCGGAATTCGCAGCTGGGCGGCGCCCTCGTCAGCAGCAAGTACAGAGGGCTCATCTTGGCACGATTCCAGTGATGCAGGGCAGCGGCTTGACCTCGATTGGCTCAGC